>JAULJZ010176974.1:0-23171 GCA_032270985.1 Heliamphora pulchella
CACAGTTAAGGGAAAGCTGTAAATAAACAGTAAGCTCGACTCAGATCACACAACTGAGGAGAAAGATAAAATGTAATCTTATGTACCGATTCTGCCATACCGACAAAGGTAACAACTATAGACTCTCGTCCATTACCCTGAACCCACAGGCTTGGTAATGATAAGCTCTATATGGAGTCACGACAACGTACTCAATTTACGGGCAGAACCCGAGGGTACAGAGCACCCAACACAACCACTCAATTTACAGGACCTGAGCCCGAGGGTCTAGAGCACCCACACTCAATTTACGGGGACTAACCCGAAGGTACAGAGCACCTACGCTACGCACGTTTCTGGACTTACACCGAGAAGCAATGGAAGCCCAACTCAACCAAACCCATTGTCATAATACATCTATGGAGAACAATAAAAAACCCACCATAACTCAACTACGAAAACCCGTAAAATGATTTATACCACAAATGTATAAAAGGAGATTCCATCCATCAAAATGGAGATCTAAAACCATTTTTAGCAAAATGTTTCAAAGAGTGAGACTCAACCCCGCGGGTTAGCTCCAAACCTCCAAAATCACGTTTTTTACCGTTTCCACAAATTTCCTCGTTTTCAAACCTCTTTTGAAAACCACGGATACCACGTACCCGAAACATGCTTACAATCGATAAAAAGGCGTAAAAACCTACTTTTACTCAAAAACCATGGTTTAAAACATGTAAATAACATTTCATGCATTTCTACCCAGTGAAAACAAGTATAATTGCATATAACACCCTCATAATAGTAGTAAGTCTAGAATCCTACCTCGGAGAGTTAAGAACTCGACGTCTCAAAACTGAACAGCATCAGAACGAGAATCCAACCGGATGGATGCGAAGCCCTCGGCCCCGATAGCAAGGATCCACGAAGGAATCAACAACAAACCAAGCCCCGAACCCTCAAAGCTAAAGAGAATGAGGTGAAAAAGGTAACTTAGCTCTTAAGAAAGCCTTTCCAAACACTCCAGCCCCCTGTAACCTCTTATAAGCACGTAAAAAGGGCTGTCCAGTCGACTGAAGAGACAGCTTCAGTAGACTGAAGCCCCTCGAATAGCGTGACCTGCCTCCAGTTCAGTCGACCGAACCAAGGAGTTCAGTCGACCGCACTCCCCAAAACCTGTTCAGTCGATCAAACCTATCCCCTCAGTTGATCGAACCTCACAAAAAGGCTACTGGAATTTCTGTTTTGGTTTTGGTCTCGATTTTGTGAAGCAAACATGATTTTTGGTCCAAACACAAGCCAAAAGAGCTCCTACCAAATCCCGAAAAGAGTGTAACACATCTACACATGCTTTTCTACAACTTTAAAGCATAAACCATGCATTGATGCTGTTCATATACTGGAGTTAAAGCGTCGCGTATATAAACAACTCAAAAGATAAAGGTCAAGGTCTCACAAGCAATCTCCGAGGCAAGAAATCTAAGGGTCATGACCTTGGATGAACTAATTGGCTCACTATTGACATACGAGCTCAAGATAAATGAAAGAGTCAACGAGCAAAACAAGGTCAAGAAATCCATTGTCCTTAAAGCCTCAAAAGAAAGTTATAGTGATGAAGAAAATGAGAAAATCGATGACGATGACATGGCACTTATCACAAGAAGATTTAGCAAATTCCTCAGGCGAGACAAAAGGCTTTCAAGAAGATTTCGAGGCACAAAATTCGACAAAAGAGACTCAAACAAACGAGACCTCAAAAAGGAGCCACTCACTTACTACAACTGCAACAAAATTGGGCACATCAGGCCCGACTGTCCTTTACTCAAGAAGGACTCAAAGAAGAAAAAGAAAGCCATGAAAGCAACCACGTGGGATGACTCAGATTTAAACGAATCAAGCAATAGCTCAAGCGACGAAGAAATGGCAAACTTCTTCTTGATAGCAAGCATAGATGAGGAGATAAGTTATCACTCTAGTTCATGTAATGAATCTAGTTCTTTTTACTCAATGCCATTATATGACGAACTTAAAAATAAAATATTCAACTTGCATAAAAGTCTTTTGAAATTAGAAAAGAAAAAAATAAAATTAAAAAATAAAAATAAAAATATTTCTAAAGAAATTGAGGAATTAAAAGTTTTAAATGAAAATACTAAAAATGAAAAGGAAAGCATGTCTAAAGAGCATAGTTAACAAGTTGAAACATTGGAAAAAGAAAAACTCATTTTAAGAGTCAAATTTGATAAATTAACAAAAATTTCAAAAAATGAGATTTCTAATCTAACAAAAGAAAATGAGATGTTAAGAAAACAACTCACAAGCTTAAAAGGTAAAAAAAATTGAAAATGATGTCTCTTATGAAATAAAAAAAATAGAAGATTACTCAAAAATTATCTATAAATTTACAAATGGGAAAAAAAATTTTGAAAAACTTTTGGGAGAAGTAAATCGGGTTAAAATGGCTGTTTAGACATACCACTTTGAATCCATGCCAGTTACTGTAGAAACAAGCTTTCAGTGTGATTTTTATGTGGTTGGATAGATAAACGTCTTATCTTTCTAACCCTACTGGAATCAACCCGTTTGCATACGTGTAGAGAAAATGGCAACGATTCTCCCAAAGTGTGTCGAATCTGGACATTGTTTGGTAGGATATTCATAATAAATTCAAGAAAAATAAACAAAATACAAGGTCAAGTTCCAGAGCTTCTAAACTTATAGATCTAACTCCGTAAAAATTTTAAAATTAAAATTTTAAGTCTAAGTCCTCAATTCTATTTTTGAAGTCATTGAGTATTCCAGCCACTGTTTTGAAAACTTTTCTCTACACTATCACAGAAACTTGTTCGGTTAAAACCGAGGTCTTAGAGAAAAAATTTGAAAAAATGTAAAACATAAAAAGTGTTCAGAACATTCCAAATAGGGTGCTTACAAAATCTCAGGTTTCAATTTCGAGTCTAAATATTTTAAAAACCATAAAAACCAGTAACTAAAACCTGAAAATCCTGACTGTGATTAAAAGTGATTAAGTGTTAATGCTATTATTTTGGGTTCCCTATGTTATGATATGCATGATTAAATAATTAGAATGTGTGATACTGTCTTAACATACTTACATGATTTTAGTGGTTAAATTACTTGCATGCAATTTGGTTAAATCGTTGATCCATGTAGATTATGTTTAGCCTAAGTATTTTGAGGTGATTTTAGCTTAATTGGTGTACTTTTTGTCTTACATGCTATATAATCTTATCCATGCATGAATTCTCATGTAATTTGAAAAATCGTAAATTTTGCATATTGTATCATGCCACATCATCATTGGGTGGACTTTACGGGGTTCACCATTTTATTTTTAGAAAGGAATGAAAATTGAATCTTAGGGTTGGTACTGTGATTGATGGAATTGAAATTCTTGAAAATTTGGATACTGGGGAATATTGTGATATTGGCTATATGCCTTGATTTGTTTTGAGAGGTTTTTATCCCAAGTGCTAAATGCACATTGTTATGGTATCTGTATTTTGGTAAAGGCGGTTTAGGTGGCTTAATAATCGAAGTTAGATTTCGCGATCCCGCGCTGGATCTTGACCTGAGATCCGAGGGCCAGACCGTCGCTGACACCTTGCCGTCAGTGATAACCCGGTTGGATACTTATTCTGCTACGTAGTCATTTCACGGTTGAAGGAACGCTCTCTGTTGGTCGGTAGACTTGGTCAGCGTGATAGGGATCATGGGGTTTAGGATGGTTCTTCTCAATTGGGAACACCTAGATCAACCTAAGTTTAAATTGGATTAAAAATTTTAAATTGGTTGCATCATTCTCATCATTGCTCACTGTCATGTATATTCTGTCCTCTTACCTGCTATGTGTTGACATAAACTTGGAGAAATTTTTGTATAATTATGTTGTTCCTTCTGAGCTTTAGCTCACGGCATTCTATGCCAGGTTTTGAGGACGCGGAAGTTCTCACCAATTACTCGGTGCCAGAGGAGGTGGAACCGTGGTTCTCATGAGCCGAAACTCTACCAGTCTGTTCCATCTGATTCTTTTTGAGCTGATCAGACTTAGTGTTGCCTTCTTTAATGTTTTATGCTAAATACACTTTATTTTGGGTCTATAACCTTAATTTTATGGTACTTCTACTTTTCTGCATTTATGGGTATTAATCGCTTATATCTTTTCCGCACCATTATTAGCTATTTGTAGCTCTAGATGTCTCCGAGTTTCGGGGCGCCATAGTTTGGTATCAGAGCTTAGGTTCAACCCTTACCCACGTGACCGTTGACCTAGGCTTAGACTCTGAGACTTAAAGTTTTAGACTTGGCTAGACCCTTTCTTATTATCATGCTCTAGACATGAAACGTTGAACTAACAGTTTACTAAAAAACTGACACAATTCTCTTGTTTCATTGTAGGATGGCACTGTCTTTTTCTGGTAGATCTGCCCCATCCTCGGCTCCATCGTCATCAGATTCGCACGTCAGCTTCGACTCATGGGGACCCTTTCGCTTCCAGGAAAATCGCATCGTTCCTACCGACCCCGCCCGGATGGAGGGTAACGTCCGGTGGAGAGCTAAGCGCAACGCCATCCGACACATCTGAAAAGTAAGCGAGGAGTACCTGCGGATGACGGGACGCGAGTACAAAGCCATGTTGAAGAGGAGAGTTGGAAACACCCTACGACAGGCCCAGCGGCCTACCAGATGATCCATCACGAGCACACTTTGGAGCGGCTTCGAGCGATAGCGGTCGATCCTATAGTCTATGCCCCCCATCAACCTCTGCCCACGACCATTAGATGAGGAGGTTGACTCCTCCAGCTCAGCGGTGTGCCCACCACCACGGCCTCATAGTCCAGTCAGATACACCCGAGTGCTGCCACCACCAGTTTCACCACCCACTTCACCAGATTACTCGCCAGCCTCACCCGAGGGCTCCCTTGACACCACCGGCCGTTCCTCTCCTATCTACACCCCTCGATCCCCCACCTACCCTCGAGAGCACTCTCCAGTTTCACCTCGATATGCCCCAATACCTCCAGCTCCTGCAGCCGGTGCCGACGATGACACATCGGATGAGGAGGACCCTAGCGAGGATACTCATTAGGCATCTCTTCGGGTTTGGGGTAGACATTAGGGACAAGGCTTTTGGGTTATTTTCCTGTATTTTAATCTTGATGGTGTAGTTGTACTTTCCCCTGAATAGTTTATGTTCTGCTATATCCCTGCTTATTTCTATGACTTTATGTACTGTTTCTCCATCTTATGAATAAATAGTGCTGCTATGTTCTGTTTCTATCATGTCTCATACATTCTTCTTTTATACATGTTATTTTGTTGCCATTCTTCTATATGGATCAAAACATCAAACTAATAGCAACACTAATAATAAAACCATACAAAGCTAAAAAAAAAAAACTATGTTAAATAATGAGACTAACCCTTGATTTCTTTTAATCAAGATGAGCCGAGGCAGAGGGCGCCCATGTTTAGAGCAGGTGCCCGAACCCGAGCCACTTAGGGGAGGCAGGAATGACGACATTCGTGACATTCTACGAGAGCTCGTAGACACCATTCGCCAACCAACACCTGCACTGGACCCTGCACCTGCACCGCATCCCCCAGCTGTCCCTGGACGTATAGCCATGTTCTCAAAATTCCGCAGGCTCTGACCACCGACTTTCTCTGGGGGAGCTAACCCTCAAGGCGCAGAAGGATGGCTTTGACAGATCAAGAAAGTGTTAGATACCGTGGATGTACGCAGAGAGACAGATCGAGTAGCCCTAGCTGCAAATCAACTTGAAGGAGAGGCAGATCACTGGTGGAACTCCATCAGATATGTCAGGGAAGTCAACACCATGGCATAGTTCGAAGAGCATTTTCTCCGAAAGTATTTCCCAGACGTCCTAAAGCAGGACATGATCCAACAATTTTTGGAGCTGAAGCAGGGTAAGATGACCATCGCTGAATATGCTTCCAAATTCGAAGAGCTAGGACGTTATGCCACTGCCATCGCTCCCACTGAGTCGTCCCGAGCTTGGCGCTTTGAGTGGGGTTTAGAACCCGCCATCCGAGGACGTTTGATCGGCATGCGCCTACCCACATATGCCGAGGTTGTGGATACCGCTCTACTTTTAGAGCGAGAGCTTTCTAATTCCCAAAAGATTTTTTAGGATCGTGTAGGAACCTCAAGGGGTGGACCAGTGCGTCAACCGCCCAATTGTATTCGTCCAAATGCGGGACCTTATCAAAGAGACCAGTTGACTAGTAGAGGTAACGGGCAGCGACAGGGAGGAGGTTATGTTTGTTATGGATGTGGACAAGAAAGATAGAGGAAGTCAGAGTGCCCTCAGGAACATAGAAGAAATAACCAAGGATTCTGGAAAAATCGAGTTTAGAAGCAACCCCAACAATAATACCAGCAGCAACCTCAACAACAGTATTGACAGCAGCCACACCAGCAATACCAGCAACAACAGCAAGGAGGGCAGCGCTTACCCAATCAGCAGCCCCAACAAGTAGGACACTAGCAGCCGCAGAGAGGGAGGCCAGTAGGAGTTATCAATCAAGGTCCCCGAGGACCTCAACAACAGCGGCAGCAGGGAAGAAATGGGAACCACAACAACAACAGAGGACGAGTCTTCGCGATTTAGGGACAATAAGAGGAGGAAGACTATCAAGTAATCCAAGGTATGCCTGCACTCTTCAACACCTTAGTGAAGGTTTTATTTGATTCTGGCACATTACATTCATTCATATCTGCTGCATGCATGAGATCCCTACACCTAGAATCAGAACCTTTGTTTCAAGCTTTGTGTGTGGCCACACCGATAAGAAGTAAGGTGAGGGTAGATCACATCTGTAGATCGTGCACACTACGCATAGCCGACATCAGTTTGTCTTGTGACCTACAGGTTATGGACTTAGTCGACTACGATGTCATCTTGGGCATGGACTGGTTATCTTTCCATCATGCCATAATTGACTGCTACCAGAAGAGGATTGAGGCTTGCACTTAAGACGGAAATCATGTAAGGATTCAGGGTGAATGACAAGATTCCCAGCTAATGATCACACGTCAAACCCGACACCCTGATATCCCCAACATAGTAGCTTGCTTGCTAGCTAGCACCAACCTTCATCCCGAGGTAGAGTTGCCACGGGTAGTCTGCGAGTACAAAGATGTCTTCCCCGAAGAGCTCCCAAGTTTGCCACCACGACGGGAGATCGATTTCTCTATCGAGCTTCAGCCCGAAACTGCCCCCATCTCTATCGAAGCTTCAGCCCGAAACTGCCCCCATCTCTTTTGCCCCACACCGCATGGCACCCGCGAAACTCAGAGAATTGAAGGAACAATTGGAGGAGTTACTCTGCAAGGGATTCATTCGCCTCAGCACCTCACCCTAGGGAGTGCCAGCGCTCTTTGCTAAGAAGAAAGATGAAATCCTCCGATTGTGTATCGATTACAGGCAGTTGAATTGAGTAACGATTAAGAACCGTTATCCTTTACCACATATCGACGACCTTTTTGACCAGCTCAGAGGATTGACACACTTCTCGAAAATTGACCTTAGATCCGAATACCATCAGTTGCGAGTGAAGGAAGAAGATATATCAAAGACCGCTTTCAGGACCCAATATGGCCACTACGAGTTTGTAGTTATGCCTTTTGGCCTCACGAATGCCTATGGAGTGTTCATGAGCCTAATGAACCGACTCTGCCAGCCGTACCTCGACCAGTTTGTGGTGGTGTTTATTGACGACATCTTGGTTTACTCTCGATCTGAAGAAGAGCACGAACAACATCTGAGAATGACCCTACAGACCTTGAGAGAAGCACAACTCTAAGCCAAGGCCAGCAAGTGTGAGTTCTGGTTGAATCAAGCAAAATTTTTTGGACACGTCGTTTCTAAAGAAGGGATAGCAGTAGATCCAACCAAGGTTGAGGCAGTTATGGAATTGAGGCAGCCGAGAAATGTATTTGAGATCCGTAGTTTCCTTGGCCTTGCTGGTTACTATTGACGATTTATCTAAGACTTTTCAAAGTTGGCAAAGCTCTTAACCCGATTAACTCAGAAAGGAGTGAAGTTCGAATGGGATGAGAAGTGTGAATCATCTTTTAAGGAGCTTAAGAAGAGGTTAACGAGTTCCCCCATTTTGGTCATACCGGAGCGCGACATCGGATACACTGTCTATGCGACGCGTCGAAGGAAGGTTTGGGATGTGTATTGATGCAGAATGGCAGAGTTATAGCATACAGATCGAGACAGTTGAAACCGCATGAACAGAACTACCCTACTCACGATCTGGAATTGGTAGCCGTCGTTTTCGCACTAAAGTCTTGGAGACATTATCTGTATAGGGAAAAGTTCAAACTGTTCACAGACCACAAGAGCTTGAAGTACCTGTTCTCTCAGAAGGATCTGAAATGAGGCAACGCCGTTGGGTTGAGTACCTCGAGGATTACGACTTCACCTTGGCTTACCACCCCGGGAAGGCCAACATAGTAGCCGATGCGTTGAGTAGAAAGATGAGACCCCAATTGGCGTGTATTGCCGCCCAGGAATGGAAGATGATGGAAACACTTGGAAAATTTTGCTTGCAACCGACCGAACCGAAGGAGGGGTCTTGTTTTGTGTTGACTGTGACGACATCCAATCTACATCAGCAAGTCTTAGATGTGCAGAAACACGACCAAGAAGCTGAGTATATCTGACAGCATCTAATATCTGAGGAGTCAAAGCCAGGATGGACAATGGATAAGCATGGATACTTGACGTTTCAAGGCCGACTCTTTGTTCCCAACATCAACGAAATACGAGAAAACATCTTGAAGGAGTTTCATCGGTCGCCCTTCGCAGTGCACCCCGGAGGAACTAAGATGTACCAGGATCTGAAGAGAAAGTATTGGTGGAGCGGTATGAAGAATCGCTGACTACGTCGCCAGATGCCTCACATGTCAGCAAATCAAAGCCGAACATCAAAAGCCGGGAGGAACCCTATAGCCATTGGAGATACCAGAGTGGAAATGGGAGAATATTACGATGGACTTCGTCACCGGGTTACCAAGATCGCCTCAGGGACACGACGGGATCTAGGTTATTGTGGATCGCCTAACCAAGACCACGCACTTCTTGCCAGTTGGACCCTCCGACACCTTAGAAACCTTAAGCCAGAAGTACATCTGCAAGATAGTCCGCCCGCACGGGATTTCAACTTCTATCGTTTCTGATCGAGACCCCCACTTTACATCAAGATTTTGGCGCAGTTTGCAGACAGCTTTGGGAACAGAGCTTTGCTTTAGCACAGCCTTTCACCCTCAAACCGATGGGCAATCCGAGCGCACTATCCAAACATTAGAAGACATGCTGAGAGCTTGCATCATGGACTTCAAGGGAAGTTGGGAGAAGCATCTACCGCTTGTTGAGTTCGCTTACAACAATAGCTACCAAGCCAGTATTGGTAGGCCACCATACGAAGCACTCTACGACCGACTATGTAGATCGCCCTTGTGTTGGACAGAAATTGGAGAAAACAGCTTGCTAGGACCAGACATCGTGCTTGAGACCACAAAGAAGATCAAGTTGGTTCGACAACGTCTTACCACCGCTCAAAGTCGACAGAAGAGCTATGCCGACCAACGACAGAGACCTTTGAAATTCAACGTAGGAGACCACGTGTTTCTCAAAATCCAGCCGCGACGAGGAGTGATTTGATTCGGAAAGAAAGGGAAGCTATCACCTAGGTATATTGGCCCGTTCGAAATCCTAGCCAGAGTGGGAGCAGTCGCCTATCGCTTAGCCTTGCCGCATCAGCTTGCAGACGTTCACAATGTATTTCACGTCTCGATGCTACAGAAGTATGAACCTGATCCGACCCACACCCTCAATTGGGAGGAGCTCCACATTGACAAAGACGCGACTTTTGAAGAAAGACCGGTGAAGATCCTTGACCGTCGCGATAAAGTGCTTAGAGGAAAGACTATTTCGCTAGTATGCCTGTTATGGAGACATCGAGGAATCGAATAATCAACTTGGGAATGCAAAGACGCCATGAGAGTCAATTACCCACAGTAATTTACAAACGAAGGTACGACACAAAATTTTGGGGACGAAATTTATTTTAAGGGTATAGATTGTAAGGACCTGTTTTTTTTTTTGAACAATATTAGTGACGGTAAATAATCGAATTAAGTCGAGACACCGTGTGATCAAAAACCTTAGCACGAAAAATCTAGAACTAAAACTCAGAACAAAAAATAAATAAATAAATAAATAATAATATAATAATAAAAATAATAGTAATAATAATATTTGTGGAATAGCGATAACCATAAAGTAATAATAATCATAGATAAACCAATAACCAAACAGATAAATAATGAAAACAATAACAATAAGAGAATTAAAAGTTGTAATAATAGTAGATGAAATAATATTAAACAAACAAATAATCATAATCTCCAACACAAGTATATATATATATATATATATATATATATATATATATAAAGAAATCTCTACAACCACACTCACTAATAAAATAATCAAAAGTAAAGGTAACTTTTTTGTATAAAATAATCAAAGTAAAAAAAATATAATAATAATAATAATAATAATAATTTTAGTAGATATAATAGTAATCAAAGAGATCAAAAGTAATTTATTACATAAATAGATGTATATAGGTGTATAGCTACCTATCTCTACACACACACCAATATAATAATAAGAGTAACTTAATATATACATATATGTATAGGTGTATATAAAAATCTCTATAACCAATATTATAATCAAAAGTAACAACCCAATATAATAATTTAACTTAAAACCAACTTGCATATTGAGATAAGAAGACTTAATACAACATATAAATAATTAAATAATGATAAAATAACATTAAATCACGAAATTGAGTCTTTAAAATCTAAATTCATCAAATTAAATTAAAACTAGTATAAAAGGAAAAAAAAAATACACCAAGTTACAAAATTGTACAAAAATTAAAATTTAGTCCACCCGCCACAACTAAATAATACTATAATTAAATTAAGATGTAAAAATTAAGTACATCACGTAAAATTATTTTATTAATTCAAATCCTTAATATTCATAGCTAAAAATATACATTAAGTTAATTTTTAGATACAATTTTTGAACAATGTAGTACATAAATAGCATTAAAGATACAATAAAGCTATATAATACTACAAAATTCAAAAACTTGGAGCCAAATCATACCTATGGCCGGCCACTTTATCTATCCTTACACTCCATCCCTTTTTTTTATTGCTTTCTTTTTACATGCATGTATTTCTAGTGGATATAGCCTTCTGTAGGCCTTACAAACCCATAATTAGCCTCTTTAAGCTACAATTTTGTTTTAAAAGACCACAACCCCCACCCCAGGGTTCGGCCACACCTCTCCCAAACCAGAATTTTGTCTCCAAAATTCTAAGTATTAGCTTAGAGTGAGTTAGAGAGAGAAAGGAAGAAAATGAGCTAGAAGTTCTTGGTGTTCATTGTATTCTTGGGTGTTTCTCTTCAAAGCTCTTCATCATCCATCTTCTTCATCCCCTAAATCAAGGTAGGAACAATGTTCTTATACATTTATTTTTCATATACTAAGTCACTCTTAGCTCATAAACACCTCTAGGTTCAAGATCCATGCTCAACACTACGAGATGTGATTTTAAACCTATTTTCTACTTTTATTCTTTCTCCTCAATCATCTACCATTTTCTTTTGTTTTTGATCTGTGCAAATGGTATATATCTCATATATAAGTCATATATATGAAGGATATAGCTATGCATGCAAGGGCCATGGGCCTAGGAGCTCAAAAAGCACCATTTTTCTTCATACTCAAATCTGTCTAGAGATGGTTTTTACCAAAAATCAAATTTTTACTATTTTTTTTGAGTGATCTAAACACATCAAAAGTTTTTGAAATTTTTACTGTAGTTTTGTGAATATATTATTTGCATGCACGAAATTTCTTGTGGCCCAAATCTTTTTTCATAGTTTTCTAAAAATTGAGAAGTAAATCGGGTTAAAATGGAAGTTTCGACAGACCACTTTGAATCCATGCCAGTTACTGTACAAACAAGCTTTCAGTGTGATTTTTATGTGGTTGGATAGATAAACGTCTTATCTTTCTAACCCCATAGAAATCAACCCGTTTTCATATGTGTAGAGAAAATGGCAACGATTCTCCCAAAGTGTGTCGAATCTGGACACTATTTGGTAGGATATTCATAATAAACTCAAGAAAAATAAAACAAAATGAAAGGTCAAGTTCCAGAGCTTCTAAATCATAGATCTAACTCTGTAAAAATTTTAAAAATGAAATTTTAAATCTAAGTTCTCAATTCTATTTTTGAAGTCACTGAGTATTCACGCCACTGTTCTGAAAGCTTTTCTCTATACTGTCACAGAAACTTGTTTGGTTAAAACCGAGGCCTTAGAGGCAAAATTTAAAAAGGTGTAAAACATAGAAAGTGTTCAGAACATCCCAAATAGGGTGTCTACAAAATCTCAGGTTTTAATTCTGAGTCTAAGTATTTTAAAAATCCTAAAACCAGTAACTAAAACCTGAAAATCCTGACTGTGATGAAAAGTAATTAAGTGTTAATACTATTATTTTGGATTCCCTATGTTGTGATATGTATGATTAAATAATTAGAATGTGTGATATTATATTGACATACTTACATGATTTTAATGGTTAAATTACTTGCATGCAATTTGGTTAAATCGTTGATCCGTGCACATTATGTTTAGCTTAAGTATTTTGAGGTGATTTGAGCTTAATTATTGTACTTTTGTCTTACATGCTATTTAATCTTATCCATGCATGAATTCTCATGTAATTTAAAAAATCGTAAATTTAGCATATTGTATCATGCCACATCATCATTGGGTGGGCTTTACGGGGTTCACCATTTTATTTTAAGAAATGAATGAAAATTGAATCTTAGGGTTGGTACTGTGATTGATGGAATTGAAATTCTTAGAAATTTAGATACTGGGGAATATTGTGATATTGGCTATATACCTTGATTTGTTTTGGGAGGTTTTGCCCCAAGTGCTAAATGCACATTGTTGTGATATCTGTATTTTGGTGAAGGCAGTTTGGGTGGCGTAATAATCGGAGTTAGATTTCGCAATTCCGCGCTAGACCTTGACCTGAGATCCGAGGGCCAGACCGTTGCTGACACCTTGTCGTCAGTGATGACCCAGCTGGATACTTAGTCCGCTACGTAGTCATTCCACGGCTGAATGAACGCTCTCTGTCGGTCGGTAGACTTGGTCAGCGTGATAGGGATCATGGGGTTTAGAATGGTTCACCTTGGTTGATAGAACCTAGAATAACCTAAGTTTAAATTGGATTAAAAAATTTAAATTGGTTGCATCATTCTCTTCATTGCTCACTGTCATGTATATTCTGTCCTCTTACCTGCTATGCGTTGACATATACTTGGAAATTTTTTTGTATAATTATGTTGTTCCTTCTAGGCTTTAGCTCACGGCATTCTATGCCAGGATTTGAGGACGCAGAAGTTCCCGCCAATTACCCGGTGCCAGAGGAGGTGGAACCGTGGCTCCCATGAGCCAAAACTCTACCAGTCTGTTGCATCTGATTCTTTTTGAGCTGATCAGACTTAGTGTTGCCTTCTTTAATGTTTTTTGCTAAATACACTTTATTTTGGGTCTGTAACCTTAATTTTATGGTACTTCTACTTTTCTGCATTTATGGGTATTAATCGCTTATTATTTTTTCGCACCATTATTAGCTATTTTTCGCTCTAGATGTCTCCAAGTTTCGAGGTGTCACACACATTAAATTTGATTGTCCACTAAAAGAAACAATGGTATATCAAAAATGGTTTGGAAAGTGAAAAACACTAATCCTATAGGACCCAAAAAAAATTGGGTACCAAAGAAAATCACTTAATCTATTTTATAGGTATGCTTGAGATCCTCATCATCCTCAAAAGAAAGATGGTACTTGGATAGTGGATGCTTAAAACATATGACGGGCGACAAGTCAAAATTCCTAAGCTTAACACCTAAGGATGGAGGTTATGTGACATTTGGAGACAACGGGAAAGGTAAAATCATTGGTATAGGTAAGGTTGGTAAGAAATCTTCCCTTTCTATTGATAACGTACTTCTTGTTGATGGTCTTAAGTATAATCTCCTTAGTATTAGTCAATTATGCGATAAAGGTTATAGTGTACAATTTTTGCATGACACATGTGTTGTTGAAAACAAAGAAAGTAATAAAGTTTTATTTGTTGCAAAAAGATTTAAAAATGTTTACATTATCGATTTTAAAAATCTAAATTCTCAAAATATTCAATATTTTTCTGCTATAAATGAAACTAGTTGGTTATGGCATAGGAGGCTAAATCATGCTAGCATGGATCTCCTATCCAAACTTGTCAAGAAAGACTAGGTCAAAGGCTTGCCTAAGACTAAATTTATTAAAGACAAGATTTGTGATGCTTGCCAATTTCGTAAGCATGCCAAAATGAGTTTCAAAAAGAAACAAGAAATTTCTACAAATAGGCATCTATAATTACTTCATCTTGATTTGTTTGGTCCTATGAAACCCCAAAGTCTTGGAGGGAAAGCATACTGTTTTGTTATTGTTGATGATTTTTCATGATATACATAGATTTTATTTCTTGCAACAAAAGATGAAGTATGCCATGTATTGGCTAAACTTTGTAAGAAAATTCAAAATGAAAAGGACTATTCTATTCTACACATCTGTAGTGATAGAGGAGGAGAGTTTAAAATAAAGATGTAGAAAATTTTTGTGACCAAAATAGAATTTTTCATAATTTTTCTGCACCTCGAACTCCTCAACAAAATGGGATTGTTGAGAGAAAAAATCAATCTTTACAAGAAATGGCACGAACAATGTTAAATGAACACAAAATTCTTAAATATTTTTGGGCCGATGCAGTAAATACTGCTTGCTATGTCATGAACTGAGTTTTATAAGATATCATATAAACAAAACTTCTTATGAGCTATGGAATGGTAGAAAGCCCAGCATTTCTTATTTTCATGTCTTTGGATATAAATGCTTTATTTTAAATGATAAAGATGATTTGGAAAATTTTGAATCTAAATCTGATGAAGAAATTTTTCTAGGGTATGCTACAAATAGTAAAGCTTATAGAGTATACAATAAATGAACTTTGACATTAGTAGAATCTATTCATATGACATTTGATGAGGCTAACCCTTTTTCTTCTAAGATTCCAGTTGATGAGGATTTTGATTTAAATAAAGGAATGGAAGAATTGAAAATCAATGAAGACAAAGGCATAGAGATTCATGAGTCTAAAAGTCGAGATGAACATAAAGACCTACCAAAAAAATGGAAGACAGTGAAGGATCACCCCATGGATCAAATCATAGGTGAACCTTCATGAGATGTAAGTACTCAATCATCTTTTAAAAATATTTGTGATCATCTTGCTTTTCTTTCACAAGAAGAACCTAGAAATATAAACGACGCACTAGAAGATGAATGTTGGATAATAGCCATGCAAGAAGAACTAAATCAATTTAAAAGAAATAAAGTTTGGAATTTAGTTCCTAGGCCTAAAGATCATACAATAATTGGAACAAAATGGGTCCTTAGAAATAAAAAGGATGAAAATGGTATTATTGTTCGAAACAAGGTTAGATTAGTTGCACAAGGCTATAATCAAGAAGAAAGAATTGACTTTGAAGAAACCTATGCACCTGTAGCTAGAATGGAAGCCATTCGCATGTTATTAGCATATGCATCCTATAAAAACTTTAAACTTTTTCAAATGGATGTAAAAAGTGCTTTCTTAAATGGGTTCATAAATGAGGAAGTATATGTTGAACAATCACCTGGTTTTGAAGATTATCACTATCCAAATCATGTATTTAAACTAACAAAAGTATTGTATGGTTTAAAACAAGCTCCTCGAGCTTCGTACGAAAGACTAAGTAATTTTTTGTTGGAAAATAGATTTATAAGAGAAAAAATTGACACAACTTTATTTATCAAAACGAATAATGAAGACATGCTTATTGTGCAAATATACGTAGATGATATCATATTTGGTGCTACTAATGAGAACTTGTGTAAGGAATTTTCTGTATGCATGCAAAAGGAGTTTGAGATGAGCATGATAGGAGAACTCACGTTCTTCCTTGGACTCCAAATCAAGCAAGCAAAGAATGGAACCTTCATCAACCAATCGAAGTATGTACGTGAATTGCTCAAGCGCTTTAACATGGAAGAAGGAAAAGTTTTGGGAACTCCAATGAGTCTCTCAACTAAACTTGACAAAAACGAGCAAGAAAAATCGGTAGACACTAAGCTATACCGAGGTATGATTGGTAGTTTACTTTATTTAACTAGTTGGCCTAACATAATATTTAGTGTGTGTATATGTGCACGTTATCAAGTATGTCCTAAAGAATCACACCTAATTGCTGTAAAAAAAATATTAAGATATTTAATTGGCACAATAGATATAGGCTTATGGTATCCCAAATATACTTCTTTTGAAATAATTAGTTATTCTGATGCGAACTTTGCTGGTTGCACAATTGACCGCAAAAGAACTAGTGGCACATGTCATTTCTTAAGAAAATCACTTGTTTCTTGGTTTTCAAAGAAATAAAATTTAGTAGCCTTATCTACCGCTGAAACCGAATATGTGGCTGTGGGTAGTTGTTGTGCACAAATTTTATATATGAAACAACAACTGCAAGATTTTAAAATGTTGTGCCTATTAAATGTGATAACACAAGTGCGATAAATATCTCTAAAAATTCAATTTTGCATTCACGAACAAAACATATTGAGATAAGACGTCATTTCCTTTATGATCAGGTACAAAAAGGTGATATATTTTAAAATTTGTAAACACTAGTGAATAATGGACAGATATCTTTACTAAACCCCTTAATGAGGATCGCTTTATAATTATTAGACAAGAATTGGGTCTAATGCATGCTCGCGAGGTTGAATGATCTTAATTAAAGAAGAATTTTAAAGAAATTGAACCTTTTTCATCTCAGGTTCTGTTGGACTTCAAAAACAGTAAAAACACACTGACCAGTCGACTAAACCCCTTTTTCCAGTCGACTGAACCAATTTTTCTCTGTCCAGTCGACTGAACCTTCGGGATTTTCAAAAAACTAAAAAGCCGAACTGCATTTAAACATTGTTATTTCATTTCTCTCCTCTCGGCTTCTCTCTCCTAGGGCACGAATATAATTCTTTTTGGCTTCCAAATGATCAAACTCACTCCCATATCTCACACCATCTTTCAAAACCCTTCCATGTCACCTAGTGTTAGAGGCGGTAAAGGTAAATCCATTGCTAGAGATGATCCCACAGGCGAAAATGACCAATGGTTCAACTCAAGTCGCGCCAAAATTCTCTACAAGCATCATCTTCAATCTCTAAATCTTATTTTTGGTAAGATTCTCAACATGAGATTCTTGGATGCATATTTTCCTCATACTTTACGTATTTTCTCTAAAATCGGTTGGGGGCCATACATTTTCTATTAACCCAAGGGTGTGTATCCTCAAATCACACGGTTATTTTATGCTAATCTTTCTCAAAAACTCACACCAAATCCAAATGATCGTTCCATGTCCTTCACTACTTACCTTTATGGGAAAACTTAGAAATTTTCTGATAAAGACATAACAAATCTTTTTGGAATGGGTCGAGGAGATTTTATTTGTCCCCAAATTTCATCTCAATCATGGATCATGGCACAAGAATTCACTTTCGAAACATTTTTACCCATGATCATGACCGAATCCCCTCTAAATTTTGCCCTCACCCCATCTTACTACCAACTCACACTTGAGACCAAAATTTTACATCTCAACATTACATACAACATATTGCCTCGTAGTGGATCTCGCACCTACATTTCGTATCTTGACTGTTTCATGGTGCATTTACATGGAAAAACACCTCGACCTTTCATCTCTCATATGCCAATGGATGCTTGCAAAAGAAAGTACCAAAATACATACTCTTCCTTATGGAAATTGTCTCACACCTCTCTTTGAATCCTTTGGTTTTTTCCCATCTCCGTCAAATTTTTTTCCACCCAAAAATTTTGATTTTCTTACCACTACAACCTTGAAGCAAATGGATTATCGTTTACTCTATGGACAGTGGCTACCCAAAAATCAAAGGCAAGCTCCTCAAGTTGCCCAAGATAGTGATGAGGAAGCTGAGGCTACTGCCTATGCACATGATGATGCTCCTCCACCTCATGCTCCATCAGTACCTCCATCTGCTCCTATCACCGCTGATGACACTGCTCCTGTCACAAGCTCGTTTTTAAAGAAACTGGTCAAATCCTTTTCAAAAAGTGTTGATAAAAAGCTTGCTAGAATCAGCTCTCGTCTCACTCGCATCAAGGATGCCCTAGGCATTCCTCCTTATGACGCTACTTCACCCGAGGATGATGGTGACGGCGATGACGACGAGGTTCCCTCTAGCTCCACTTCTTTTTTATCATGACAAAAAGGGGAGAACCAAGTGAGCAAAAAGGAAGGAAAGCATAGGAAAGCATCTTTATCTTCTTAATTATCTTTTGGAGAGCATGTATTTTGTATTTTGATCATGTACTTATGCTACTCTTAGACCTTAGTTTTTTGATATTGTTTATCTTATAGTTGTGCTTTGCTGTTTACTTGGTTTATCACATGAATGGTTATGTGGTTATCTTTCTTGATATTGAAATGGTTATGCTTAAATGGTTTCATATTGAATATTGAATATGCATGTTAATATCTTATGAATGATTGAAAAGAGGCTTACCATTTGAAAAGATCATTTCAAAATATTTTATGGAATAAGTTCTATGATTGAAATGAACTTCAATCTCTTCACAACTTATGCATATTGTAAGGGGGAGCTTTTCAATTCTAAAATATTATTATCTCATGCTTATTAATAGGGAGAGCTTTATTTAAGCTTTCCTACATTATTTTGCTTTGTGTTTGTCATCATAAAAAATAGAGAGATTGTTGGCCTAACAAGGCTTCAATGACCAATTTTGATGATAGCAAACCTAAGTATTTAATTGTGCACATTGCGATAGTTTACAGGAAATATATGCTTAGCACAATTCAAGATACAAGATGGAAGCCATGACGCATAATTCCAAATCAAGTACTTTGGCAACAAGTGTTTGATACAAATGCAAGAGTTGAAGAAGGATTGAAGAACACATTTTTACATTTTATGTTTTAGGATCTATGTATATTTACTAATTCATGAATATCTCTTTAAAACTCATAGGAATCCTAAAAAGTCTTTAAAATATTTTTTTAAATAAAAAAGTGATCAAAATATTTTGGAAAGATAAAATCTGAATTTTTAATAATCCAGTCGACTGAGGCTTTCTAACCAGGCAACTAATTGAATTGAAAAAAATTGAATTTTAGATCCAAAGCAGTTCAGTCGACTGACCCTTGAGGTCCAGTGGACTGAAGTCTGGTCCAGTTGACCAAACTAGTCTCTCCAGTCAACCGAACAGGCTTAAATTCGAAATTTTGCTAAAAACTGCTAGTTTGAATTTACCCTATTTAGCCCAACGGCTAGTTTAATTTTGAGGCCTATAAATAGAGCCCTTGAGCTCTTGTTTTATTCACTCAAAACCTCTCAAACATTCTCTCATATACAAACTCTTTGTGCTTTAAATTCTTGAGCTTTTCATTCATATTTTTGGAAGAAAATCATTAGATTTCTTGTTGAGCTTCATTGTTAGATTTCTTGAGAAGTGAGTTTAATGCTTTCATTGTTCGTACTTATTTACTCATTGAAGGAGAATTCATTTGTACTTCTTCTTCTGTTCATCTATTGTATTTGAGAAAGGCTTTTCTCAAAAGAGGCTAATCTGCCTACAAGGATTGGGTTGCTTGAGAATGGTGCATTCTCAAGAGAGGCTACTTCGCCTAAACTAAGGAGAGAGGCTCCTCCGCCTATTGAAGGAGTGGAAGCAAAAAAATCCTCATAGCGGTTGGCTTGAGGCAAAGACGTAGGCCGTAGCGCCGAACCTTGTAACAATTATGGTGTTCATCTTCTAGTTTGTTCATTTCTTTTGTTTTACTTTATTATATTGTTGCTTGTCATTGCTTCACACACACTTGCACTTGGATTGTTTATTTCTCGCATCTTTTAATTTCTTAAAGCTAAAAAGGTTTTGAATCATTTTATTTCATTTTGAAAGAAATTTTGTCAAGTTAAAAATTCTTGTATGTTATTCTAGAAGTCATATTTGAAAAGTATCATTCTTGAAAGTTGTACTTGTATCATTAAAACCAGACAAGTTTTAGTTAACAAGAAGGTTTAAATATTGTGAATTTAAATAGAATTATATTTGCGTTCTTATCAAAAAGGGTTTTAAGTTTGCATCTTCATTTGTGCTTACATCTTTTTTAAACTTATTAATTTAAGTCATTTCAAATATACTTGTATTTTATCTTTTCAACAAGAAAACATACCTAAAAATATTTTTGTGAATTAATACTTATAAATGAACTAAAAGGCATACTTTGATTTTATACTTAAATAATTTTTTAAATCCAATTCACCCCTCTCTTGGGATTACACACTTACTATCAGCTCAATCGCTGCTCAATCCATCGCCCACGCCATTGCCGCTCACGCCTCCGCCACTCACACCACCGCCGATTGTCGCCATCACTCACGCCACCATCAGTTGCCGTTATTGCTCACGCCATTGCACATTGCAACCCTCGCTCGCCACCGCCTCTCACACCATTGTTCCATTGATTGCCCACTGATTGCCTCTCATGCCACCACCGTCGTTGCCCACCCTTTAATCTTTCACCCATGTAATTTTCTCTTTTTCGTTCATATCTCTATATTTACGTATATATATGTTAGGGTTGTATACTTAAAAGCATTTTGAATTTTTGGTATTATTTTTATTTATTAAAAAAACTATTTTTCATTTTAATGAGAATCTTTATGAGTAATGTATGCGTTTGATTATTTATTTAATATTGTGCATGGTTATCTTTTATTCTACATAGTATTTAATCTGTTGTGTAGAGTTTGGCTTTTTTCGTAAGACCAAATTAAGGACTCTTGTGGAATATAAGTTTTGGTTTACAGTTTAAATGGAATTGAACAAACCATCGATACGACTGTAGTACAGAGTTTTAGTAGACCTGTCTTGGTTACGGAGAACAGATAATAGCATCGTTTATTGTTTCGACTCGCTATGTTAGTACACAAAAGTAGACCTGTCTTGGTTACGGAGAATAGATAATAGCGTCGTCTATTATTTTGACTCGCTATGCTAGTACACTATGTCTGTAGTGAACAGAACCACGTTGGTGCAATTAATTTTGTACTGATTACATAAATTAATTCACACCCCATGGTTATTATGAGTGCTTATGCTCTTAATATAGAAATAATTATTATTTGCGTATATTTAATATTTGTTATTTTGATTAATTTGAGAGTGCGATATTGTATGGGTCACTAATCCCAGTGAGTTGGATAACGGTATTAATTATATGGTGGATATTAATTATTAGCGCAATCCATGTCCCGATTGGTCGAGATTGATGTTACCCTTTAAGAAAGTTTATAAGTTTTGACCGAACCAAACCTTGTAGGTAGATTTAATAATTTGGGGATCAAATAAGTCAAGTAGAAGAGCTTAGAAAATTTTTGAAAAAACCGATTAAATATAATTGTTAATAATTTAATTTAATCGGTGGGTATATGTAGTCTTAACATGGGGAGAATAATATGTATTTAATAATAGGAGCTCGAAAAATTAGTTTTGAGAATAAGGCTGGGAGTGCAATTATGATTATTTAGTAGAATGAATTATAATTTATGTTTTGTGAAATTATTTCTAGGTTGAGGTATGATTTCATAATTATATTGGAAGCACATATCTTATTTACTCCACAGGTCCCTACTATAGTCTATTTATATGCTGTTATAACCCTAGCCGCCAGATGATCCATTCATTAAGTTTTTTAGGATTTTCACGTAACGTGAGAACGAGAACTAGAAGTGGTAGCCAAAGAGGGTTTAGAGCACGAAAGATTTAAGCCCACATTTAGTTCGTCTCTTTGGTGTTTGGGAATACAACAGAAGATCTGAATGGAGAAAAGATTGCCAATTGATTATCATGTTGATTTTTGGTTTCAACTTCAAGAACAGAAAAGTGATCAAATTAGTGGGATCGAGCAGGTATAATCCCTATTCTGGCTTGTGGGTGTATCGGGTTTCTGTTTTGGGGATTGGGGTTCAGTTTTGTTCATCCCTACGATTTTCGTCCAGATAGTTTAGCGCTGCATAGTTTTTTTTTATGTTGATCCTATGCCGCTCCTCGTGTTTGATTCGATTTGTATGCATCATCTCAGCTTCCTGGGATTCAATTCCCTTCAAGTGGCATTAGAGCAATCTTTGATGCTGCATATGGATTGAATCAAGTCTATGTTGTTCATATCTGTTCATCTATGCATTTGTGTTGGAGCGGAAAAAATTTTGAACCG
Organism: Heliamphora pulchella; assembly: GCA_032270985.1. NCBI lineage: Eukaryota > Viridiplantae > Streptophyta > Magnoliopsida > Ericales > Sarraceniaceae > Heliamphora > Heliamphora pulchella. Next base: position 22,575 of record JAULJZ010176974.1, read on the forward strand.
ACGCCGTAACCGTAAAAAACGACGTATGCGTTTTTCATGAAAACTGAGAACTATATTAATCTTAAAAGTATAATACCTTTATGAAACTTGTCGAAAAGTTTTAAGAAATCCCGAATACGTTGAAGACGACCTTGCAATATTCCCACGTATGTCCCGGATGCTCTACGACGATCACGGTGTGTGGACACCGATTCCGATCGAAGAGTTCTTCCTCCTTTCGGTTTCTTCTCACACAAAATAATTTCTAAAAGGCAAAATTAATTGCCTAAGAGGAGAGGGGCGGCAGCTATATGGGGAGAATTATGGTTAGGATTTTATATAAGGAGCCTCCTTTTTTAATATATATTCATATATATTAAAAAGATATTAAGTATATATTTTCTCCTTCCTAAAAGGATATGAAGATATATATACTTGACATAAATAATAAAACTCACCATCTCCTAGTGCCGGCCATTTAGGGAGTAAATCTTAGGTGTGCCAAAAATCAAAACCGTCCCTCATTAATTTAATTTAATTTTCGAATGTCCCCGGCGGCAATACCGGCATTCAAATTAAATTAAATAATTACCGAAACCAACAAGAAAAATATCCGTG
>JAULJZ010176983.1:0-23169 GCA_032270985.1 Heliamphora pulchella
AAGATGAGACACAGAGAACGAGAGAGAGAGAGAGAGAGAGAGAGAGAAGAGAGAGCAGGAGAGAGACAAGACACAGAGCGAGAGAGCGAGAGAGCGAGAGAGCAAGAGAGAGCGAACAGAAAGCAGGAGAGAGAAGAGACAGAGAGCGAACAGAAAGCAGGAGAGAGAAGAGACAGAGAGCGAGAGAGATAAACACAGAGAACGGGAGGAAGAGCGAGAGAGAACACGAAGGAACGCAGGAGAGGAGTGAAACGGCAAAGAAACGTTGTGATTGTTTAAATTTGGAGAGCTCAGATTAGATCGTGGGGGGAAAGGATGCTCTGGCTGTGGAGATATTAGCTTGGACGGCTGAGATTAGCTGGGAATTAAATTTTATCATCGAATGGCTGATAACAGTTTGGGACATCGTGCCCCAAAACCGCCGTTGGGTATGGTACCAAGACCCGTATCACGCTCCGCGGCGAAAACCCTACCCACATTCCTGCTATTTCCACCTCGCGCCGAAATCTCTCTCTCTCTCTCTCTCTCTCTCAGTCCCAGCGATTCGATCACTACCTTTCTTCAATCTACGCATCCATGGCAAGTACTACTGAGCCACAGCACAGAGAAGAACAGGAAGCAACAGAATCTGCAGCAGCCGAAGACGAAGACACGGGAGCCCAAGTCGCCCCCATCGTCAAGCTCCAAGAAGTCGCCGTCAGCACCGGCGAAGAAAATGAGGACGTTCTTCTAGATTTGTCCGTTCCATTTCCAACAAAAACCCTAATACCTTATTATTTTTTTTGTTCTTTACATTCTCTCTGTTTGGTTACCGAGAAAGCAGTAGGGGAAAATATTATTAAAATCACCGCTTTTCTGACTGTAGGAAAGCGAAACTGTATAGATTTGACAAGGAAGGAAATCAGTGGAAAGAGCGAGGTGTTGGAACAGTGAAGCTTCTCAAGCACAAGGAAACCAGTAAAGTTAGGCTTGTTATGCGACAATCCAAGACTCTTAAGATCTGTGCCAACCACCTAGGTGTTCCTCCCTTCTGATCTCTCTCTTCTTTCTTTTTCTCCATCTCCATATAATCTGTGTGTGCGTGTATGTATATATGCCTCCGTAGAGTAATGTAATTCTTATAGCAATCATGGAAAACTTATATATTTGTGGGTAAAAAAATGTGTATTGATAATATTTTGTTGGATTAAATGTGTTGCAGTTCTTCCTTCGATATCGATACAAGAGCATGCTGGGAATGATAAGTCATGTGTTTGGCATGCTACTGATTTTGCTGATGGAGAGTTGAAGGAGGAGCTCTTTTGCATTCGTTTCTCTTCTGTTGACAGTGAGTTGTCAAATTACCATCTGTTTAATTTATTTTGTATGTCTACAATAGAATTAGTTGTTATGTGCTACGTTAGGGCTTTAAATGTCCAATAACAATTTGGTCACTATTTTGGGATTTGGCATAAAACTGCACACTAGCATGGTTATAGTTTTATTTATTCATTTCCAGTCCGTTTGAAGAGATTACTTAAGTAATACAAGAAAAGAAGAGAAGAGAAATGATTGTGTTTTCCATCCATCTTGTTTGGATAAATAAGAGAGAAAACATTGACATTTCTCTTCTATCTTGTTTGGTTTCAATAAGAGAAAAGAAAGTGTCAAATTATTAAACTAACTCTATTTTAAAGTAAGAGTACTTAATGCATTTGTTTTTGGAGGGTTAATAATGACATTACAAAATAAAAGCATTTAAATAGTTTCTTTTCTATCCAAACCTCTCCACTTTTGGAGAGATTCAAAAAGATGATTTTAAGAGAATTTTTTTTCTCTTTAGGTATCCAAATAAGTGATTGGAGTGATAACGCAATAATTTTTTTTTTCCTTTTCTTCCCAAAACACACAAACTAAAAAAGGTGTTATTGTTCATAAAAAAACATGATTGCAAGTTCATTTTACTTATCAAAATTATTGTGAAGTTACTGCTTCTGTGCTCTGTTGGTGATCAAGGTGATGACCTCCATATTGAAAAAATAGGGGAGAAAAGGAAAGATGGCATCTGGGCTGTCCACAATTCTTGAGTGACAGTGTGTTAAAATCTGCTTTTTTGTTTTTGTGAATGATTAATCTGCAACTAATGTCACTTTAGAGGTGCTTGGATAAAGTTTAGGAAGTCATGGGTTTTTTTTATGGTCTTGATTGAAGTGTGTAAAGTGAGGACCAATGATCATAATTGTTAATGATTTGATCTTTCACAACATTCATGTTTTTGATAAATGCTAACCATATTTAGGAATTTTCTTTAACAAAATAACTGAGACATAAGAAACTCTAGTTTCTAGTTATTCATAGGTTTGTGTTTTAGCAATTTCCATACCCACTAGTAGGAAAATTATGGCCTTACATAGTGATCGGATGTTCTACTAATGATATTTAATACCTAACTTACCATGATGTATGAAGATTTTAACAACCTGGGGAGAGAAGAACTGAAGTTAGAAGAGAAAAGGAAAGAAGTGAAATGATTGGGCTTTTTCTTTCTCTAGTTTAGATAAGCAGGAGAGAAACAATAGTTATTTCTCTCTTATTTTGTTTGTTTAACTTGCATAAGATAAATAAAAAGAAAATGTCTTATACTATTTATCAAATTGACATTTTGTTGAGCGTTCTTGTGAATAAATAAGCCCCATCTCATTTTTACCATTAGTCTTGTTTTTAGAGGGTTATGGTATTAAAAAGCATAAATATGTGGTTGGAAGCTTTTCTCTTCCAACATCTCCACTTTTGTAGAGATTTAACAAGTTGGTTTAACTTTTAAGAGAAAACTTTATCATCCCATTTTTTCCATTTCACTCCCCCTAAACAATTCAAACACGTGATTAGGACCAAGAGATTCATATATGTTCTCTCCAAATACTCAATGTGAACATTAAGGGATTCGTCATGTAGCCTTCTTAACGAATGGGGGCCCTTTTTGTTTTAATTATTATAGTGGAAGTTACTTGTATATTTGTAGAATGTGAATATATTGTCTCTTGTTGTAGGTTGTAGACAAAATTTGCTACTTTTGTACTAATGTTTTTGCATCTATGAACAAATTCATGTACGTGTATTTTATTCTCATAATTACTTGCAAAAAGTTAATATCTCGTTATCTGTGACTATAAGAGATTAGAACTGGATAAACATAACATTCGATATTGAAGACAATTGATCTGTATCTACTCTAGCTTTGCTGTTGGTGTTTTGCGCTGAAGATCGTTTAGGACCTTTTGATATATCGCGGGCGCGTTGGGATGATTACGTCCAATTGTTTAAGAATTGCGCCAAACTTGATTCCTAACGAGGCCAATTGTGTATAGCCTAAAGCAATAAGACTATTGGTTCAGATTTTGCCTCAACGAAGAGGACTTTACCAATTTTCAAGTATTTTTGATGAATAATGAGAGTGAATTTGCGAGAAGAACAAATAATGATTGAACTTAATTTGAAATGGAATTTTACTGGAATTGACTCGAACATAAATTGGAACAAGGACTAGAATTGCATTCGAAGTAAAAGCTGTAACAATGAATTAGTAAATTCGAACCAAAGACGAAAACTAAACATGTTTAAATACAAGATACGAAATGGAAAGAAGTTCAGAGCTTCATGTGTAGTTGGTGTGTCTTTCTTCTTTGCCTTCACTTTATATTTATAGCCTCCCGAATAACTGTTTGTCATATTCAGCTCCATTTTTTACTCCATTGGCTAGTTCTTTCTTTTGACCTATTCTCCTTTTGCCATGTGTCCTCTTCATAACTATCTTCTTTTAAGTTATCTTCAGCATATCTAGCACTTAATTAGTCAAAACAAACTCCTTCATTTTTCTCTCCAGCCACCACTTTATCCCTTTTTCCTTGGGATTTAATAAAATTCTGTGTAATTATTATAAATTCCAGATTCGACCCAAACAATGCCTCCCTTCAAAGAATCCTTTTGGATTAAAAAGGATCTTTGAATATCTTAACTTTCCACCTTCTTTTCAGCTGTTATCCTTGGGAATTTTCAATCCCATAAATATAACTCATCTTCTTTAAAACTGTTCGCACCTTTTTACGCGCCCCTTGCTCTTGTGATATCATTCTTCTCCTTCATCGCCTTCTTTCTGACATCAACCCTTCTTTTCGGCTTCAATGGCTTCCAAGTGTGCTTCTGCTCCTGTGAGAGATTCCAATAGCGCCGCCAAACAAGTGAAACACTTGATCGCCAACAGGAAACCTCAGATTGTGAATGAAACCCTAGTTCCCCTTACCTTAGGACTCATTGCCTCCACTAAGCGCTTCGGGCTTGGTCCCATTTTCAAAGATTAGTGCCCGGCTTATCTCTCTCCTTTCTTTCCATGCATTGAAGGCCAACTTCTCTTCTCTTTGGCTCCTGCAATTGTGTTTATGGAACTACTTTACTGACTTTTGTCCTTCTTACCCTGTCAATCATCCTTTGAAAGGCCTCACACTCTGCCCCTTGAACCCAAATCACATACCTTTGGCGAGTGTTTCACCTATTTTTATGAGGGTTTGGTTACTATCCATGCTCGCTATTGGCTTCCCTTTCTCAGATGGCTTCGCACCCCCACTGTTGATCTTCAAGACAACAACAAAGAACAACGGGATGTCTAGGCTAGTTTCCTTATTTTGCGTGACTTGCCATACGGCCTGTGCTTTCTCTCAATAACAAGTGTGGGGTTGAGTTTTATAACCCTGCACAATTCTCCAGGCAATTCGGCCTAATCCAGATGGTGCCTCTCCCTTCGTTGGAATCACAAAATGACTCATTTTTGGGCTGATTGATCCTTGACATGGAGGAGATTGAATCTATCAGCCATATTTTCCCCACTCTGAAGAAGTCTTTCCATCTCTTTGCTTTTAATGAGATTCCAGATTCTACACCTGTCACTTGAGTTTGATACTTGGTGGCGCTTCTTCATTCAAAATAAATTTCATGAATCAACAAAGAGTGTCCTCCGCATTTCTCCTGATCAACAAGTTGTTCGTGCGACCCTAGCAGCCAAATCAAAAGAGAGAAAACCTTCATCCTTGAAACAGGCTGGTCCCTTAGGTAAAACTCTTATTATTGATACCATATCCTCCGTCCTCTGTTTTGAAGAATTCTTTAAATATAAATGGAACCCCATTGACTCCGAGAGAATGGCCAAAGCTAGGTAGGACAACCTTGCCGAAATTGAAACCCAACAGCGGATAACGCTAGTGCAGCCTTTTTCAAGGTTTGGCTTTCCTTAGGTGAGGATGTCCCTCGTGTTGAAACCTTTTATAAACCTTTTGGAAAGACTATTCCATCCGATTCTCCAGTAGATGTGATCTTTGCTTACTTGGTTCGGAAGCCAAGAGTTCACGACTGGCTACCTCAGGCCGAGCAAGTGACGATTACCGAAGTTAACCCTCTCTATTGGGAAACTGAAGATGCTATCCGTCAGGGTGTGATCCGCTTCATCCCCATAGAAGGAGCAGGTCAGCCTGCTGTTTATTTGTTTCGAAATAAACTATTCTTCTCTTTATGCTGATCGTAGCCTTTGCTCAGGTGTTGCTCAACCCAAGCCCTCTTCGGTTCTTCCCATCCGATTGAAGTTTCTGAAGATGACTTAGATCCTTCTAAGAATACCCCTAGAAAGGTTTTTGTTCTGATTCTAATTATCTTTGAGGCTCATTTGACTAACTTTCCTCTTTCTTTCTTTCTTCCCAAGATGTACCTCCTCCTCGCAAGCGTACCCAGAGTGGCTTCTGTCCTGTTATTTCTGAGAAGGTAAGCAATTTTTGCTCACATTTTGTTACTTAGAGTTGACCCCCTTCTAGCATTCTCTGGGTTCTTTGCAGGAAACTGTTTCGTTTCTCCCTCTCTGTCTTCTGAGCCAATCCCAATTGCTCCAGTTTCTGCCCATCTTTCCCCTCCTGAGGTAATCCAGGAAAACCCTCAGGCCAAAGCTGATCTACCACCAGGACTTGTTCCTCCCAAGCGCAAACGTTTCAAAACTACTGCTCCCCAAGATCCGCCGCTTCACATCCCCATGCCTTCAGTATCCGAAGAACCTCACTCATCTCCTTCTCCTCCGAGTTCTCAAGATTCTATTTCTCCGCAATTCGTCGACAATGTACCCCCTTTCTTGGTTTTTTTAATTTGATCATCCTCTTATTGCCTTTTTTCATGTTTCAGGAGGCCTCTATGACTGGTGAGGCCAACCCTTTTGCCAAGGATGAACCTGGTGCTGCTGATGCTGAACTTCTTTTATCGGCTGATGTGGAATCCTTCTTTACCTCTCTTGCTGCTAATCTTACTCCTTTTGCTTTTGAAGATTCAACGGGTGTGGCTAGTTCATCTTCTTGAATTCCAATCGCTCCCTCCACTGAAGTCTTAGAGAAAGCAAAGTCGGACCTGAAGGCGATGATCGGCTTGTCTCTGTGAGATGTCCTCCATCCTGGGCGTGCTACTGTTTTCAAGGCCACCCTAGATGTGCTACTTTTCTCTTCTTCTGGTGATGTTGATCTCTTGGTTGTTCGTGTCTTTTGACAAGATCTTACTTCCTTAAATCAAACCTACGAAGCTGCTTTGAAGAAAAAATCTGAGTATTACTTGAAGGCCTCATGGTCTGAGAGCATCAAACAAGAGCTAGCCCCCTCTTCAAGTAGTTGAAGGATGATGAAGCCTCGAAGATGAAGAAAAATAAAGAAACCATGGAGGCACTTGTTGCTATCTAGAAAGAGATTGCTGAAATTGATGAAGAATTGCCGCTATTGAAAACCCAGGTTTCTTCCTTGTTTTCCTTTGCTCAAAAGCTGAAGACTGAGCAAGCCATTCATGCTACTGTCCTGGCTTCATCTTCCTCTGAAGTTAAGGCTGCCAATAGGGATATTGAGAATAGTGAAAGAACATGGGCTCGTCTCCAGTCTCGTCTTGAGAATCTCCTTTCTTGATTTTTTGTTTCCTCTCTTTGCAACATTTATTCTTTATTATCAACTGCTTCTCACGGTGTGAGCTAATGCTTTTCAAAATATTTGCCATTAGTTGCATGCTTATAAATTTCTCCATCTAAATCTTGCAATGTGTATGCTCCTCCTTTTTGCACCTTGAATACCTTGAATGGTTCTTTCCATGATGGGGACCATTTACCCAGTCTAGGATCCTTCTGCCCGAATGGTAAAACGGCCTTCCATACCAATTGACCTTCTATGAAAAACTTTTGCTGAATCCTTTTACTATATGCTCTTGCCACTTGTTTGTTCTGCACTATCAATCGGTTTAAAGCAGCTATCTTGGCTTCATCTAGGTCTTCCATTTCCATGAACATGGCCAGGGACTGGGAGTAATCTGCCAGGCTTAGTCCGTTTTGAAATGCTACTATGAGGGATTTGACTGTTGTCTCCATTGGTGAAACCGCCTCATGCCCACAAGGGAAAAAGGTGTTTCTCCTGTAGCCATCCTCTTTGATTTCGGTATGCCCATAAAGCTTTTGACAATACTTATGCCACATTCTTGGCTTGTCTTCAACCATCCTTTCAATTTGGTTTTTCAGCACCTTATTTGTCGATTCGGCCTGCTCATTGCTGTGTGCATAGTATGGTGTTGAATGTGTGAGATTAATGCCGCACTCTTTAGTGAAAGCCTGAATCTGCCCTCCAAAAAACACTGTTCCTCTATCTGTCATGATGTGTTGAGGTAGTTTGAACCTGTGAACAATGTTTTCCCTGATCATTCTAATCATGTCCTTCTATTCAACGGCCTTCATTGGAATAGTTTCTGCCCATTTAGTGAAATAATTAGTTGCTGTAATAATGTAGCAGTGCCCCTTAGTGGAAGGAGAAAAAATCTTTCCTATCAAGTCCATGGCCCATCCTCGGAAAGGCCATGGCTTGATAACTACATTTAAGAGTTGTGCTGGAACATATTGGACTGGTCCAGGTATTTGGCAGGTCTGACATCCTTTGGCATATCTGATTCAGTCTCCAAGAATTGTAGGCCAGTAATATCCATACCTTTTTATTAACTACCTCATTCCGGCCTGATGAGCTCCACAAATTCCTTCATGGGTTTCTGCCGTTATCTTCATTGCTTCTCTTTTTAACAAACATCTTAATAATAAATCATTATCCAAGCTCTTTTTTGAACAATTTTCCTTCCATCATAACGTAATTTATGGCCTTCCTTCTGGTGTTCTTGTCACAAACCTTGGAAGGACAGCTCAAGGACATGATCGGAACCCTCCAGTCTTCTTCATACGCGACGTCTACAGGAAAGGCTTCCAATGAATCTGATCTCTTTATGACTGATGGAAGAATCCTCTTGTGAACCGGTACGGTCCTCTGGTGTACTCCTTGAGGAATTTCTAGGCCTATAACAATTTGCGCTAGCTAATTTTTTAGGGATGTGAGCCGCGATGACATCATCAAAATCGTCTATTAATTGCCTTGTCATTGCATGGTATGGTGCCAAGTGCCAACTCCTCACTATGACACTTATACGCACCACATAAGTGATTGATTACCAACTGTGAGTCTCCTTTCACATGTACTGAATAGACACCCATCTCTTTTAGGATCTCTAGGCGGGATCACTGCTTCGTATTTGGCCTGATTGCTTGAGCATTTAAAATCAAATTGATATGCCATCTTTGTTTTTAAACCAGTTGGTGATATGATCACAATTATGCACTTTGCTATCTGCTCAATTCTGCTACCGTCGAAGTACAATGTCTATGGGACGAAATTAACTGTTGAGGTGTTTAAACCCGTTTCCACTTCATCCTTAATTTCTTGGCATGGATGGTCTGCCAATAAATTAGCCAACGCTTGTCCTTTAAGGGCCTTTTGAGGCATATATTGAAATGAGAACTCCATTAGAGCCACCTCTAAGGAAAGGTCGAGACAACAAGTACTTGATTAGATCAGTGCAACATATTAGATAGACCGGGATAGGTAACATGCAGTGCCTTAGTTTTGAAGTCGCAAAGCATAATGCAAGACACAACTTCTCACTTGGTGTATACTTACATTCCGTGGGATTTAACAACCTGCTGAGGTAATACACTGCATGTTCCTTTCCTGAGTCATTATCTTGAGCAAAAAAACTTCCTAAGGACTGATCTGAGGCCAAAATGGAAAGTTTCATGGTCTTTCCTCTTATTGGAGGTGCAAGAACAGGTGGATTGGTGAGGCATTTCTTGATGACATTGAAGGCATACAACTGGTGGCGAGGGTCCCATTTGAATTCCTTCTCCCCTTTTGATTTCAACATCTTCGAGAATACTTGGATTTTTCCAGCTAGATTAGAGATTAATCTCTTGAGGAAATTGATTTGTCCGAGAAAGCGTTGCAACTCCTTTTTACAAACAGGGGGCTTCGCTTCCAACACTGACTTAGCCTTATTATTATCGACTTCTATTCCCCATTGATGTACTAAAAAACCAAGAAAGTTTCATGCTGCTACCCTGAATGCACATTCATTTTTTACTCATTTCCTTGTGCATTCGAAAGCCATTATCAAATTTTCAAGATGCTGGGAATGTGAATCAGACTTTATTACGACATAATCAATGTAGATTTACATAAACTTCCCAATCATATAATGAAAAATAGCATTCATGGCCCGTTGGTATGTATCTCCTGCATTCTTTAGGTTGAATGGCATGACGATCCATTCAAAAACATCTTCTGCAATGAAAATCTTATTGTATCCCGAATGACTATCCAAGAATGATAAGACTTTATGCTTGGCTGCACCATCAATCAACAAATCTGCCGCTGACATTGGGTACTTGTCCTTAGGGATAGCTAGATTTAGGTTCCTGAAGTCGATGCACATCCAGAGCTTTCCATTTTTCTTTACCACTGGAAGTAGGGGTGCACATGGGTCGGTTTGATTCGGTTTCATGCTAAATTTAGAACCGAACCAATATTAATTGGTTCTAGCTTTTTCAACCCAGAACCAAACCAATCATTTAGTCAAACCAAACTAATAATAATCGGATTGGTTCGGTTTAGACCCACGGTTTCACTATTTTTAAAATTTGGCATGCATAACTTAAAGAAATCATTACTTTTGAAGCACTCAAAGAATCTTGAACATTAGAAGTACTCAAACAATTTAGTTTCAAAGGTAGAGAGGAAGCAAAAAATTAATTACCTGATGTCAACCTTATTGGTGGAGACATGTGCCTACATTCTTTTCCACCCATTTCTCAGCTGAATTCTCACTGTTGGCCAGAGTGTAAAGCATGTCATTAGGGATGCCCACCATGACCTGAAGCCCAGAACCACTAAAAGCATTCAAGGTACCTGAATCAGCATCAAATAACTTAACCTTTTGGATCATTATATGGTTCTCAATCCTATGCGGTGTGCACTGTATCATTATATGATTCTCAATCTCAACTGCACCTCTTGATAACAAGGTCTAACTGTGATTTTCAATACAAGACTTGCCTGAATAAATTATGAAAACGGCCTCAACCAAACGTTGAATTTAAACCACTCTCCTACACAACGCATCATACATAACAAATTGGGCAATAATATGATTTCTCATGGATTTTTTAGCATAAAAATCCCACTGAAGAATAATATAATTACAACACAATGCATAATATGATTACAACAAACTTAAATATAAATGTCTCAAAACACCAATTAGCAAACATCCATGCAATATTACAACCAAGTACCAACTAAAATAAACTTCATGAGCCAGTACCCATACAAAGCTTTAGATGGAAGCATCATCAATTCCACAAAAAACTTAATGATCCTCAAATATGTCTGAAAATAAAAAACAAAACTAAGTGTAAGCTAATACTAAATTGCATTAATTTAAAAAATAAGTGTACAAAAAGAAGAATGAGAAGAGAAATACCTAATTCAATATCTTCAAGTTCATCCAACTTTTCCTCAATGTCAATTGAATGTGGAGAAGCCCGTAACCAATCTTGAGTGCAAATCAAGCATTCAACTAACTTAGGAGTTAGAGAACTACGAAATTTATCAAGTACACGCCCTCCGGTGCTAAAAGCCGATTCAGAAGCAACTGTAGAAACCGGGATGGCTAAAACATCTCTTGCCATTTGTGAGAGAATTCGATACCTAGAGCAATTAAATTTCCTCCCGTCCAAAATTTCAAAGTTATCCACTTCTTTTTCCACACTTTCCTCTAAGTATCTATCCACCTCCGATTTTGCATAAACATTTTCTTCTTCTTCCAAGTGCTTCAAAAATTCAAATTGAAGAGACTTCACACGTTCATTATCGGGTCTATCTACTTCTATCTCAATTGGATTTTGCCTAAACCTATTTGAAGGATCACTTGTAGAAGAGTCAACTGGCAAGCATTTGGTAATGAGCATACATGCAGTTCATGAGATCTTTTATTGTCTTGATTAACTTGTTTACCTCATCAAAAGTATAAATTCTCTTGTAGCAAAACATCACATATTTCAACTTATAACGAGAATCCAAAACTACCGCAAGCAATAACATCATGTTGATTTTATCAATGTTCCCCCAATACTTGACAAATTTTTCATTCATCTTCTTAGCCATGGCACCTAAGCCATAATCACTACTTTTGCACCAATCACATAAAATTTTGCCAAAACTTCATGAAAATAGGAATTTGAAGTAACATACAACGACCCCGAAAAGCGTTTAGTAACATCATAAAAGTGTTTCAAAAACTTGGTCAACATGCGAGCATTATCCCAATCACTTTCATTGGGGAACCCATCATCGAATGCAAATTGTGGCTCTTGTTCGTCCAAGCGTTCAAATGCTTTTTGAAATTTCAGTGCGGACTCTAACATGCCATATATGGAGTTTCATCTAGTGGGTACATCTAGGCACAAAGAACTTTTGGAAGTCATTCCCTTCAGCTCACAACAAGTTTTAAATTGTTGTGCTCTTTGTGAGGAACTCCTAATGTATCTCACCACATCACAAATATGATGAATAGAATGTTTAACTTCTATTCCATCTCTCAATCTCGTTCACTATGTGTGCACTACATCTCATGTGAAATTTTTTTCCATCTAATACAAATCATTTTCTTTTAAGGATCTTCTTTTTCAAATGTGCAACGGCAACATCATTAGAACTAGTGTTATCAACGTTTATTGTGCACACCTTTTCTATACCCTATTGAAGCATGCAAGACTCAATTGCTTGATCAATTGCCACACCTTTGTGACTATAAATTGGACAAAAATTGAGAGTTCTTTTTTCCAACTTTCAGTCACTATTAATTAAGTGTGTAGTGAGACATAAATAACTCATGTTTTGCAAAGAAGTTCACAAATCTGTAGTGAAGCTTGAAAGGTAATTCACCCATAATTACCATCCTAGCAAGTGCTTTCCCGCACACTTCTTGCTCAAATTTATAGTTAACAAGTTGATTTTCACCTACAAGGCAATCATTTACAAAAGCCAAAGTCTTTTGTTTTTTGTCTGCATTTCCAGGATATTTTTTGCAATTCCCCAAGTGTTTCCATAGAGTACTAGTCCCATTAACACTTACACAAGAGTAATCCATTTTACAATAGTTGCATAATGCCCTATCTGGTTTTGCATAATGCCCTATCTGGTTTACCCCTGTCACTCTTTTCTTTTTTAGTAAAATACTCCCAAATGTCAGTTTTTTCAGGTTTTTTCCTACTCACCTTTGTTTCAAAAACAACAGAGATTGCAAGTTTTGTATCATTTGATATTTCCTGGGTACTAGAATTGTTCGATTCTCCCATACTTGACATCTAGCCAACAAAAAAAACAACGTAAACAAATTTAGATCTATGGCATAAATATAATGAAGAACAGACCAAAAATACAGATTTGGAAAAAAATATAGATCTACCAAAAATAATAGACGAACAGACCAAGAATGGGAGAAAAAGAACCAAAAATTACCGTAGAGTGTTCAGCCTACAGCGGTGGATGGCGGAAGGAGCGACGGTGGTTGAAGGGAAGGAGCGGTGAACGCGTGGAAGAGGGAGAGATGGGAGGCGCTGTGGGCAGAGGGAGAGGCAGAGATGGGGGGCGACGAGGCGACGAGAGGCGCTGTAGCCTGTAGGTGACGTAGGGTTAGGGCCGAGACTTGAGAGAGACAGAGAGTTGAGGCGGCGAGGCATTGTAGGTTTACACTTTTTAGGCTTTTACAGTTTTACTACAGTGAAGCGTGAGCATCCAAGGGTTGGGATTTAAGTTGTATTTTATTGAATTTGTTATAATAATATAGATTTATAATTTTATAAATAATATAAATAATATATATAATATTATAAATATATATTTTTGGGTCTATACGGTTCGATTTTTTGAGTTGGTTCGGGTTGGTCCTGAACTAACCGAGAACCGAACAAATATTATCGATTTAATTTTTTTGAGACCCAGAACCAAACTAATTTCTTGTAAAACCCAATCCAACCCATAGAGGTAGAATTGGTTCGATTTTCCGGTTTTTCGGGTCACTTGTGCACCCCTAACTGGAACAATATTGGAGAGCCATTCTACATATCTTGTTGTCTTGATAGACCTTGCTTTCAGAGAATCATTCCAACTCTTCATTGATCAGCAAAGTGACCTCTGTTGACATTCTCCTTGGTGGTTGTTTATAAAGGTTGTATCCAGGCTTGATATGCAATCTGTGCTCGACCAATCCTTATAGTAACACAAGACTTGAATCAACTCCATTTTAATTGCATCAGGGAGCAATTGGCTGACATACACCATCTTAGGAATTTCGGTTGTTCCTAGATTGATTTCTTTTAGCGGGTCTTGCACTTTTGCTTTGAGGTCGTCCAATTTGGCTAGAGCAACCTCTAGTCCCTCTAATTGTATTTCATCCTCAAGCGGTAGATCATTTTTTAAAATTACTACGACAATGTTTGCCGAAGTCCCTTTTTCTTCTTCTTCTTCTTCATGCAGGCTGTGCAACCTTTCCTCTGCTAAGTGAACAGTTAACCTTTCTAACGTGGCTTGTAATGCAATTGCCTTCTCATTCTCTGTCGGGCGTATCTCCATGAGCTAATGTTTGTAAAAGAGGGGTGATCGGCCTATTGACTTCAGAGATATGTGAGCCGATCACTTGTTTGTAGGTCCTTTTCAAATCTTCTATCGTTGTTATGTTGGATAATATGACTGCTGTTGGACAGCCATCCTTACCTAAGCCTGTCACCTTCTTGGGTTGGATATCATCGTTGTATAGCCTTGCCTCTACATGATTGGCTAATGCTAGGAAAGGCTTTCTATCTGCCCATACCACCTCGATATCCTGATCTTTCCAAAATACTAGGCACTGATGTAGGGTTGATGGTACTGCCACGCAAGCATGAATCTAGTCTCTCCCTAACAACAGGTTATATGTTGATTGAGAATGGATCACAAAGAAAGTGGTTGTCAAAGTCTTACTCTCCGCTGTAAGGTTTGCAACTATGATACCATGTGAGGATGTAATTCCCCCTGCGAAATCCGATACACTAGCATTAGATGGCAATAGATCTTGTTCGACCTTTCCCGATTTATTGAGCATAGTTCTTGGCATCAAATTTGCCATAGAACCATTGTCGACCAAAAGTCCGTTGACTGGAATCCCGTCGAAATGTCCTGATATATGTAGAGGCCGAATATGTTGTCATTTATGCTGATGGTTTTTCAAAGATGACACTCTGTGACGGTTCGCTTTCCTGTGTTTTCAATACAAGGACAGAATCTAGCTCCTTGTCAGCCCCTGGTAGAATTTCTACCACGCTCCCCTTTTTGTTCTACGTCCCATTTAATGGAGGAAGGTTGCCCTTCTTTTGCCATGTAAGTACTCAGGTAGGACAAAAACCATGTTACAAGCCACCTTGCTGGATTCCGGAGAAACTTTTATTGGTTATTTCCCTTTGTTTTGCGTGACCTGTCCTGCTGGAATTCAGTTGACTTGGTGCTTTTTCGGGCAGTAACAGTGTTAGTCAGGTCTGTATTCCATCGTCGAGTTCTATCGAACCTGCAATGTTCCCATCCTCCTCTTGGCCAAGCATTTCTTGATTAACTCTGCTTCTGTTACTCTTCAATCAGCCTGTCTTACTCTTTGCATTCTTCGTTTTTGCAATCTGGAAGGAACTTTTTCCTGTTGAGGAAACTTTGGATGAGTTACCTTGACCCACTGTCGTGGAGGTGATAATGGCGGCCTTACTGCTCTGGGCCTACCTTGTCTGGTAAGATCATGAAAAAACTGAATGCCTATTCTTCAGGGTTTGGATGCGTTGGAAGACCGACCGTCTCTCTTTCCTTGATGCTGGTTCCTTGGCCTATTTCTCTTCCTTGAGTATGTTACTGTTCATTTCTGTTTTTTGTCCGCATTCCTTGTAAACGTGTTGTTCTTGGATGTAGCTTTTCTTCCTTCTAGTTCGAATCCTCTCTTGATCCCACCAAACGCCTTGTGTTGAGATTGTTTTGGATTTTTCTTGGTTCATGTCTACTTGCCGAGCTTTGGTGTCAAGATCTTCTTTCCTCTTGAGTCCAGTCCTTGGGCAACCCTTTAGGTCAATGGGGACCATATTGGTTGCTAGCTATTTTGGAAAAGGATCAGAATCCACCCTCATCGCAGGCTTATTTTTCTCAAGAAATTTGAATTCTTCTTTGTCTATTCTGTCCTAGATATAATTCCTGAAAGTAATGCAATTGTTAATTGAATGATTCCAAGAATTGTGATACTTAATACTCCTTATTCTTGAGTTCTTCTGTGGGTGGAATTTTGTAGCCAATTGAAAATCTGAACATCTTGTCTGTTACTAGGTGATCAAAAATTTGGTCCGCCTTCTTATGTCGAATGTGTAGGTCCTTGTAATCTTTGGAGATGCCAGGGAACCTTGGGATTTAGGTGGCTCGACTTTAACAAAGGCCTTACAGACATAAGGCTTCTTGGTGAGGATCTAGGCAACTACAACCTCAGGATGATATTGTGTTTCCGAACTGGCTACAGTGTAATTTGGATCCCGATAATATGTCCCTTTTGAAGCTGTCTTCATGTCCTTCTCTTCCCTTGGTATATACTTGTATTGCATTGCTCAGGCTTTCAGTTTGAATAGATCTCTGAACTCTATGGCTTCAAATTTCTTTCGTAGTTTGAAATCCAAACCATTATGTGCCAGCCTGGCGTACCCTGTTTCTAGTAACACTACATTTGAACCTCTCCTTCTTGAACTTGGATATGTAGGTATCAACGGACTCTCTAGGCAGTTGATACATTCTTGATTGATTTGCCATCATTATTTCTGGTTCTGTCCTGTAGAACTGTTGATGAAACAGTTCTTCTAACTGAGGCCAGCTCCGAACTGAATTAGGTGGCAAATTAATATACCAAGTAAACGCCCTGCCAGTCAAAGAATTGGCAAAAAGCCTGAGTCTCGAGAAATCATTGATGTCTGCCTTGCCACATTTAATGGTAAATCTAGCCACATGTTCAACCGTAGAATAATGATTCTCTCCTGAGAACAATAAAAATTCGGTATGTCCTGTCTATAGCATCAAGGTATGGTTTCCTGTTAATCGGTTTTCTGATATGCCCGAGGGCCGGTCCAAACTGCTCTTGTACAATATCAGTCACTCGTTCCCTATTAAAAGGGATATTCTGTTGCTGCTCCGAATTGAAATTACCAAAATTGATCGGCTTTCAAACCCCAAACAATCAATCGTAATACAAATCATTCCTGGAGGGCCTTGGAGAATCAAAAAGGATGGACGCGGTTGGACTTATTATCTTCAGCAACTCCGATCTGATGTTCGTCTAGAAGAGCATCATCACAAGGTTCGGTATCCCTTAAGCTCTGATTTTTTACAATGAGCCCTAGTTCAATGGAAAACTTTTTCGTGTCTTCAATGTCAAGCTTGGTATCCAATTTTACAATTCAACATTGGCCTATCGATGGAGCAATAATAAGGCCAAGACACCCAATAAGGTAATATTGGATTGGACCGCAAAGCAATTGGAGACAGCCAAAGGGGGAAGTGGTTACACGAGTTGCCCATGTTTTATGGGCATACTAAATCACTCCAAGGTCAACTGGAGAGACACCATACTCCATGACCTATGGCACTTAGTCTGTCATTCCTTTGGAGATCGTTCTACTCACAATCCGTTCCAAAGTCTTTATTGAAGAAAGCAATGATTATGCCTTGGCTGGAGATCTTGATTTGGTTGAGGAAAGAAGAGAAACTTCCCTCCTTTGGATCTAGGCTTATCAACAAAGCTGGCCAGGGAATACAACAAGAAAGTACATTTGAGAGAGTTCGGCCCAAGAGATGTGGTCTTTAGGAAAGTTATATGAGAAATACCAAGATCTCAAAAGAGAGCAACCTCGGACCGAACTAGGAGGACCCAAACCGGGTACGACCACTGGCAGGAGCTGACGCCTATAATTTGAAAAATAGAGATGACAAAGAAACCCTAAGGCCATGTAATCCGATCAATTTGAGAATTTTTTTATCTTTATACTGTAATATCATTTGAAATTTTATGGATAAAATAATATGTTTCTTAATTGCCATTTCTCCTTACATTAGTCTTTTAGATCTAAAAGAGCTTTGGTATGCTACAGAACAATAGTCAACGCATCAAGAGTTAAGAAAACTCAACCTTTGTTAAACTTGACTTGGCTCGGCTTCATCCTTGCCCAGTTGCTAGGCTTTGCCCTCGCTGCCCTTCTTGGTGGCCTCAAGGTCGACTAGTATCTTTTTCAGATCCCTCACCTTTGTTTTCACCTTTTCAACATCCACCTAGGTTGCCTTCCTCTTGGTCTTTCTTAAAGGAGGGTACCCCTTGACGAGGAAGTTGAGCTTCACCTTCAGTTCGACCCTTCTCCTGCTCAATCTATTGAGCTATGCATTGAAGATCTCATTGAAGGCTTTAGTGTCACCCCATCAGAATTTGCAGACATTGAAGTTGCTCAAAGAAAATGAAAGAACAAGAGTTCGAAGTGCCTAGTCCTCGCAGTGTTTGGCTGACCAACAACTGGCAATGTCAAAAGCTAGGCTTAGGGGTAGGTTGGCCATCTTGCTATTGCGTGCTTGTTGAAACTCCAGTGCCATCGCCTCTATGCAACCTCTCTCATTAGCAAGGCTCGATTTTAGTGATAGACCTTTGTCACTTCATCACCAATATCCTCACTTGGGGGCTCTCCTGTCTAGCTTTCTGGGTGGCTTGCGGAGGTTCTGTTTGGTCTGGTGAAATAACACCCCCTCTCCCCCCCCCCCTCCCAAAAAAAAAAAAAAAAAAAAAACAAGAGCACTCTATGGTAAATTAAGTCTCGCCTTAGCAAGTTAGACTTGTGGAGGACCTAGTTTGTCTTCTGGGCCTTCCCTTAACCTCGTCACAAGAGTTCGGCAAGTGCACATTATATTAAATCGAGTTAGTCGCTTCAGCATGTTTTGAAAATTGGAGGGACCCAGTTGGTCTTCTCAAGCTTCCCTTAACCTTGCCACAAGAGTTCGGTGATGATGGATTGTATGCCGGTAGTTTGGTATGTAGCCTAGTAGGTCAGGTGTCGAACGCTACCGGCATGGCGACACGCAAGAGCCGGTTGCACAAGATTGATGTTGGCTTGGAGTGGTTGAGCTACATTAAAATCTGCATAAAATCATGAAGGCAAAATTGGTGGGACAGATAGTCCTGGGTAGCCGAACGCACAAGGCACGACATGGCTTGAGCTCTTAGATCCAGTGGATGCTCGAAATCCTAATCGACCAAGATGCATTTGTTGGAGTCTGGCAAGTCCTAGACATGCTCGAGCTCCCTAATTCGGTAGCGGAGACAATATGTGGACTGGTCCCTCTTATGGGTTGAGACGTAGAAATGAAAGATTTCGTTGACGCCGAGATTCATACCGAACCTTTAGTTTACGGCAGCTACGCTCATGACTGTTCTAATGAAGCTGATCAGTTTCTATGACATGTTTTGTTGACAGATGCCCAACACCCCCCTACCAAGGAAATGGTGTCAACTCTGCTATTCATGAAGTTTCACATTGATGTTCGTGGGTATATTATTGTCTCTCCTACAATGTACTAAGGATTGGAGCCCAGTGCACATCCCGTGAAACTTACTCATGGTTAAAAGCCTACAGACGAGCTTTGCATGTTGTAGGTGGGGCTGAGGAAATCCTTGTACTAAATGGACAAACCCCAACAAAAATCATAGAACAGGGTGTTGAGGGAAAAGCAAAGTCCAAGGGAGCCCAACTAACAAGTAAAGCTAGAGATCTAGAGAATGCCTAAAGATCTTGAGTGCTTACAGTTCAAAATGAAGCCAAGTTTTGCTGAACAAATTACAATTTAGAAACAAATCCAAAATTGCAAAAGCAAGAGTGAGGGGAAAACTTTAGAGATGTAATGAACAGAAATGATGCAATAAGGGCTCAAAGGAGACTTAAAGTGGTTGCAACAACGTATCGGGACGAACGACAAAGAGCAAAGCAGAAAGACAAAGGAACTTCTGACAGTGGATGATGGTGAGACATGGAGTATCTGGTGAAGCTCGCAAATTGTCAATTGAGGTTTCAAAAGGGTGCCTTTATAGTTCCAATTTCGACGATGGGGAAAACGAATACTGTGTGGGTGTTGGTGATTTTAGCTTTTCCTAGAAAGGGGTGTGGTGTGCTGAGGCTCCTCTTAAAGTGGCATCATTTCTACTTGGAAGACCGTTATTCTCACTATTGGCAATTTGAGAAGAAGGGAAACGTTTATTTTTAGATTGATGCTGCATGTGCAAAGGGGCATGGGAATTGGTAAACTACTTGTTATTTCATTGTCCATTGCCCTCGCATATTTCATGTGGTGCATTTGGAGAGAGAAATTGTGGATTTTTTGAAGGTGAGCACTCCATCCATGTTTGAAGGACTGATGATTTTGATCCTCTTTTTCTGGATTCATAGATATTTTCTTTTAGTTTTTCAATTCTTGTATAGCATTTTTGGGGAATTTGCACATCTTGGTTGTATAGGGCCCTCTCTGTATGGGTGCCTTTTTTGTTCAAGCTAATTTATACTTTTGGCTATTGTATACATCGTGTGTACCTAGTTGCACCTTTTAGGTGGTTTTAATGATATTGCTTTGCCAAATCTCTCTCTCTCTCTCTCTCTCTCCTATATAGCTTTTGAACCCTTTTCGAAGTCTATTTAGGTTTAAAGTTGCACCTAGGTAAACATCCTGTTTACCAAACAAAACGTCGAGAGTGTCACTTAACTATTCCCCTCCTACAGCCAAAGTGATAGCTGCTGTAGCATCCACCGGTAATATGTGGAAGAAGGTAAGTTTTCTATGTGGATAGTATGTATCAACACATTTTTTGCATATTAAAAAGGAAAAAAGATAAGAATAATATTGTGTTGGGTCTTGTGGACCTGAAGTACACTGCTCGAGCTGACTAGCTACGGCTTGAACACATTATTTACCTCAAGTGTTTGGCCGAAATATGAACATTTTACGTTCCCAAAGTCCTTGTCAGGTGGCTAAAAAGCCTTCACCTTTTCAATAGCAATTCAATTCTTGGCACAGAGTCCAATAGAAGACCTGCTCTCTAATTCTTGGGTTCTCAATTTATCTTTATACACTTCCGTACGGATTCCAAGCCTTAAATACCAAGTTGCTACTATTGGTACTCCACTTGACTTTATATTCTTGCATATTTCATTTTAAGGTTACCTTGCTTGTATCTATTGTTATACTGTTTGTATCTCAAGATATGTTTTGGCCCAAATAAATTTTTTCTTGGTAATTGGACTCAACTTTGAGTGGCGGTTAATTGGCTCGAGCCTTGCATGCGAGTGTTTATTTATTGATTGTGATTGCCTTAGACTTAGCAATGTTGGAATATCAACGATGACTTTATCTCATGCAACTACACTAAAATTTTAGAAAAATTCATATAGCCAATCCCAATTGATTGGAATATAAGACTTAGTTTGATTTAATTTGGCCTGTTCAGTTCTAGGATTTGAGCAATATGTACATACATGTATGGCTGCCATATGTGGGTATACTTCACTACAGTGGCTTAACGTGTCTGCTTGGATTTAACAAGCCATTTTTAGTGCTATTATACCATTGTAAGTGTCACAGGGTCAAAGTTTCAGCCACAAAAGATTGCCAGTGATGGCAATAAGTTGCAGCAACACTTGGTCTCAGCAAAGGTCGATGATAAAGACACACACAAGGAATTGAATATAGGCACTCGAAATTATAAAAACAAGTCTCAACCTTTGATTAAACACCAAGTAAAATACAAAGGAAATGCCTTGGGCAATACTCATGCCACTTTTTGTGTGATAAGAGTAGCCATGCTATACCTATTTAGCATGTTGTAGTTACAAGCAGTTCTGCAGTGGACATTCCTCAACTGCTAGGCACATATGCAGAATACAATGAAAAACCCCACGCTCTTGACACTTGTCACACAAAGCGTCTTCTGCAAAGCTCCTGGAGCCATCAATAACTACCCACGTTATGTTGGCACATGCCACATTGTGCTGACATGTTGGCCAGGCCAAGTTCTCAAGAAATAACCGCCCATGTTGTGCTGGCACATGGGGCTGGCCATGCACAGACATGAGTCAGCAGTTGTAACTTCCATGTCATGTGCAAGGCATGCCCCATGTGTGCACGCCACTGGAATAGTCAACTGAAGTAGTGTCAACTGCTTAACTTGTGCTAGTGTCAGCTCATGTCCGCCATATGCCCATTGAGCCCTCTGCTTGTATTAACCCATAAGTCATACGAAGTACTCGCATCCATGCACCAAGAATTGCGCATTCACGTGCCAAGTATTTCCGGCATTCTTGTTTGAGGATCGAGTGATAAACTCTTTGCCACATAGTCACCTCGAATAATTTGGCATGCCCTCCTTTTGCCGCCAAGGGTGCAAGGTGCCACCACATGCCACTTGAGATACCCCCGTGTTAGGGTGCTAACAGTAAGCTTATTCAACCCTTAAGTCCATGCCTCATTCTACTCGTAGTTTTTAATGATTTTCTTATTCAATTTCTTGTTTGAGCATTGTTTTATTTATGCTACATATATATTCTGCTAATAAGAGGGGCGGCCATCTACTCTTGTTCGTTTCTCTAGAGTTTATGAAAAAGTAAATATAAACTGAGTCTTTTGAATGGTGATTCTAAGAGTAAATATAAACTGAGTCTTTTGAATGGTGATTCTAAGTGTCGATGTTTTTATCCATGTAATCACAAAGAAGAATATTTTGCCATTTTGCATATATTACGGTTCTGTTGTTGTTTCATTAGTTTTCTAATTAACTCTTCTCCGTGCAGACTGTAAAACTTTCAAAGAAAAGATGGAAGAAGTTGCTCAATCTGAAGAGAATAAGGATGGAGAAACCGAAGAAGCCGCCACCTCTACCGCTAACCTTCTAGAGAAGTTGAGTGTGGAGGAGAGTAAAGAACAGGAGGAGAAAAAGGAAGAACCAGCAGAGGATAAAAAGGAAGAGAACACAAAAAAGGAAAGCCCAGTCGACGAGAAGTAGGGAATCGCTTGCGTTCTAGGGTCTGAATCTCGATGAAGAGGGCCGGTGGATTAAGTTTTCAAGAATAAGATAAATATTTGATCATATCCGCATGATATATGTGTCTTAGTTTGTTTGATTTGAGGTATGGATCTGTTTTACGCTTGTCGGGTCAGTTCGGATTTCAGTTGGGTTGATCTAGAGTTTGCAAGCTGCTAAGTACCTGGTGGTTTGAAATGTTTTAATATTATTATACTGGTGATGGTCCATTGTAATATTGTCAATTTTGATTGTTTTTTTGGGGTTCGTTGCCCTCTTTGATGATTATTATCTTAACTAGAGTGAATTTTGTGTCGATAGCTCATTCAATTATGTGATAGGGGATTTTATATAAAAAAAACAAAAAAAAATTTGTGTGAATCTTGTAGATTGCTTATTATATTATGTGATAGGGGAGTTTTTCAGAAAAATAAAAAAAATCTGTGGCTGGGATAGTTCTCTACTTTATGGTGTTTCTTGGTCTCTGTTTTAATTTGTATTTGTTGAGTAAAGAGAAATTAATTTAGAAAAGAGAACCAAGCGGGGGAGGAAGACGGGGATGGCGGTGGAAGAGGGAGAGGGAGGTTGTAACGGCATAGGGAGAAGAGGGAGAGGGAGGTTGTG
>JAULJZ010176992.1:0-23168 GCA_032270985.1 Heliamphora pulchella
TGCTTAATTTAAGAGTTGTGCAAAAATAGAATATTGAGGGTATTTTCGTCAGTTAGTTATTGTATGAAAGTAAATTTATGAAAAAAAAAAGTTTATAGGACTAAAACTATATTATCAGTTGATAATAGGACATTTGTTTAAATTTCTCATATTGGCCACGTTTTTGTTAATTTGGGTTATTTTTAAGTTCTTTTATATTTTTGATTTCTTTAACAAAAAATCGTACCTTTTCAAATTGTCTTGATGATAAAAATTTAAAATATAAAAAATTTAGGTCAAATTCATTAAAGACGAAAATAAGTATAAAACTTGTTTTATTGGCTTATTTGTCTTCAAATAAGCAACACAAAAGAATTACTTTTTGTTTTGTCTCAATAAAATTATGGAGTTCGAAAATATAATAGTTTGACGAAACGTAAAAATAAAAAAAAATTTAAAAGAAATAAAAAATAATAATTAAATAAGTCATTTTCTCAACGTAACTATATTTAGATTTAAATGCTTAATGTAAGGTTAACTCATCGTTTTATAATAAAGGGGAAAACTCCTTATCAAACAATGCTTTTTCAAAATCCATTATAAAGCTAACTTTAAGGCCCTGTTTTGGCTAAAATTTGTAATTTTTTCTTATTTTTATTTCTATAATTTTTTTTTGTCTTTTTACTATTTTTTTATTTTTTTGAATCGTTTCAATGAAATGAACATAAAAAATAAAAAATAAAAAATTTGATCGAAAAAAAAATTCACTAAAAACAAAAATAAGTAACATAAAATTTAATTTATTAATTTATTTTATCTTATTTATATCATTTCTAAATGTTTCTATATTTTAAATTTAAAAATTATTTTTATGACTTGTCTCAACGAGATAAGTCGAAAAGTATAATAATTTAACTAAATGATAAAAAAATTTAACAAAAAAATAAATAAGCTAAATAAAATAAACGAGTAAGTAATTATCCCAAACGGGGCATAAGCCCTTGTTTAACAACTTGGTTTTAAACTAGACTTTTTGCTTAAAATTTTTTTAAGTTAAATATGCAAAAAGTTCATTTGATTAACCGAATGAATGACTTTAAGCCAAAAGACAATAAGTCAAAAAGCTTAACTTAAAGTAGTTTTAAATCAAATGAGTTTTAAGTCAAAAAAAATGTTATAATTTTTTAAAATTTATTTTTACATAATTTTATATTCAATATAGATTTTGACGAGTAAATTTTAAAAATATAATTTTTATAAAAAAACCAATGTGTATAAAAAAAATTTAAGATATTTTTTATAAAAATAAAAATTTACTTTATGTAAGAAATTAAAAAGAATAAAAAACTAAATAACTATAAGCCTTTAGATTTTCAAATAGGGCTTTTTGTCAAATTTCTTTTACATTGCTACTTTTTTTTTTTACTATGATAATAAAAAAAATTAAAAAATTAATAGAAATTTCATGTCAATGTAACTAAGTTGAATCATGTGGTAAAAGGAAAATTATCAAGTACTCTCAGAGTATTATATAAGTGATATTATATAGTATTCTTAATAAATAAATGATTGTACTCCAAATAATGTAGATTACTTGTAATTTTTTAACCACCTAATAAAAATAAATTATCATGTTGCTATTATAAAATTTATCATTACCATAAGTGAGAATACTAAATAATTACTCAGGGTTAAAAGAAAAGCTAGAAAGAGCAAATTGGCCATCCTTTTCTTACTCTCAAAACTAACAAATTATTAGGGAGTCAAAGAGTATTATGTAGGTAATATTTTATGATATTTTTAATAAATAAATAATTATAATTTATATAATAAATTATTTTTTATTTTTTATTTTTTAATTACTTAATAAAAATAAATTATTATATTTTTATCATAAAATTTATTATCATTATATTAATTAAAATATCACGTGAATTTATTAATTGGTACTTCCGAAGCACCGATAATTATTCCTTGAAACTTGAATGCACTTGCAGACGACATAATGTACTTCTCCATATATGGGCATGCAATTAAGTGATTACACGCAATTATCCATTAAAGTCTCCCAACGGTCACCCATTTAATATTCTTAAGTTACTATATTATTTCTCACGAGAGTGATCAGAGAGGACTTAATGAGTAATTATTTTGGAGTTCCAGTAATTAGGTGATTGAAAAATATATAAATAACTCGTTACATTATGACCAAAAAAAGCCATAAAAATTCATATAACACGAAAAATGCCTTAAAAAAGTTATATTACGATTTTTTTTTTAGTGAATTTTTTTCAATTTTAATCAAAATATTTATATTTTTAAATTCATTTTGTCATGATGAATCAAAAAAATAAAAAATTTTAAAAAAAATTTAAAAACAATTCAGAAAAGACAAAAAAATCATAAAAAAGCCATAGAAAAAGCTATCACAAACAATATCGAAGCTTCAAGAGGGATCGGACCAGATCCAAATATTTTCATAATTTTGTTATGAAAAATATCTTATTTCAGTTATACAATATAAATTTTTATTTTGAAAATATTTTTCATGTGTTAACTGAACACTAAAAAATAAAAATGAAAAATATTTTTTTATAAAAATATTTTAATAAAAAGTATTTTACTAATTTTTTTACATTAAAAAAAATGAAACCTTGTGCGTATTGAATATTTTTATTTGGTAGGAGTATTACGTAAAACTTGACTTTTAAAAAATAGCTTTTTTAAATAAAAAAGAGAAAAACAAATGAGAGTATTTGGGATAGTTTTTCATAGTATTTTTTTTTGTTTTTTTATTAAAATATCTAATATATTTTTACTTTTTTACTTTAAAATTGTTGTGTTTTGAATATTGACACAATTTTTTTTATTGTTGATAGTATAAATGACTTTTTAATAACCGATATTATACTCTCTTTTTTTTTTTTAAGTTAGGGTGTGTGACATGTGTATATAGGTTTTTTTCCTTAAAAAAACAAATAAAAATGGTTAATTGGCTTTTTACAAAAATTAAACGACATAGCTTAAAATTTAACTTTTTTAAAAAAAAACTAATTTTTAAATAGCTCAAACAAGACTGTAACTAATGTCATAATTTTCCAAGAATCGTTAATACTTTTTCATTAGTACCTAACACCATGTCACTTTGTTACTATAGTGCGCTCAACAATATAGGAAATTAATGTGTCTATTAATATACAGTTATATATAATGACGCAAAAAAATGGCTATCTTTAATATTATTTTAGGACCATCATTTAAAATTATGAGCACATGAGGTGCATTTAGTAACTAAGCATGCCATATCAACATTCCGAGCCCACTAAATAACTTCTACTTTCACACACATGTCAAGGGATTCACCAAAAAAACTCGACATCCCTCTCTCATGATCAATTATTCTATAATTTAGAAGCGTCAAACTTCAACTTTCACGCACGTCAAGGGATTTACCAAAAAAACTCGACATCCCTCTCTCATGATCAATTATTCTATAATTTAGAAGCGTCAAACTCGACATCCCTCTCTCACGATCAATTATTCTATAATTTAGAAGCATCTTGTGTGATTATTTATTAATCAAATTATATGCTACTAATTAAGATTTTTGGAATACCTAATTACTTTCCCTCCCCAATCAATGAGTGATTGTTAATTTGAAAACTCCCAAGTCATTTGTTTTAGATAGTGAATTTTTTCAACTCCTATTCTATTTTACATTTTCTTTACATATCAACCATAAAAAGAATCCAAAAAACTCTAAAAAATGAATTTATAAAATTTAATTTTTTTAAAAATAATTAGATTCTTCTATTCAATACTAAATTATGCAGCTTAAGCAATGCACATGTAGTCTTCTTTGTTACGAGTTTTAAAAAGTAGTAACGCTAAAAAGTTATGTTGAAGAGTTCTACTACATGCATAATGACTGGCGAAGGGACAGGGGACCATAGGGTTTTGCCTCTCTAAATTTCTTAAAACTCTTAGAATTTTTCAAAATTTTAAAAAATATTTGTTATTGTATGAATATTTTTTTATCTAATTGGTCCCCTCAATAATGGGGTTCTTGCTTCTTGTGAGGTTCAGTTCTTTTTTATTTTGTAATATTTTATCGGCGGGTTATAAATTGCATATGATTGTTATAAAATAGCGTATTTCTATATGATGCATGCATGTTATGACTTAGAAATGTGTGATAGAATTAATCTCGAACCGTTTAGGCGTTGTAGTGCAAAGTTGGGAATTCTTTGGATAGGACCACTCGATCGGTTCTGAGACTGATCAATCAATCGGTCTGTCAGGGTTAATTGTGTGCAGGACAAACCCTTTTCACTGGTTTTTAGTCCAAAGCTTCTAAAACAAGTTTCTCTTCCTTCTCTCTAGGAGAAAACTCAAACACCGGACTTCTTTCTAGACTTTACCCTGCTCCGAGTGTGATTTTTGGCGTTATAAGGGTGGAATGATATTGTGCACGTTGAGGACATCACATCCATCAGAACGGAATCTCGTTTCGGCAACGTTGGTTTTTCGCTGGAAGTAAAGTGTCGAGTTTTTAACTATCTATGGGTAGGATTCTATACTATCTTGCTATATGATTATACGCATTTTTACCGTGTTTAAATGCTTTAAATATTGAATTTTGAGATTAAGCCTTATTTAGCTGGTTAAAAATCATGTTTTAAGTTTGTAAAGTTTATTACAAAGTTAGTAAATGCATGTATATATAGTTTTTATGAATATGTGTTTTAAAGACAAGAAGAAATTATGTGAGTGTTGCAAAAACATGAATTTTGGTATTTGGAGCTAACCCTTGGAGTTGAGCATGGGTTTTAAAATATTTGGTTGAATTGAGGATAGTTTTATGCAAAAATATTAATTTACCTGCATGATTTTGGATGGTAAAGCTGTGTGCCTTTAATGATTTTGTGAATGCGCCGTAACAACGTGGTGAATGTGGATCTCAATTACTCATTGGTAAAAGTCCAAAAATTTGCACTAAAAGATGCTTCGCTCCTTCGGGTTAATCCCTGTAAATGAAGTGCTGTCCCAATGGGAGGCGTGTGTTGTTGTGGCAAGATATAGAACTTGTTATTGCTTAGCGGGCCATTGGATGCTTCGGACCTAAGTCAATAGATGCGAGTTTATACTTGCTACCATTGTCCCTAATGCGACAATGTCAGTATGTGTAAATCATTGTGGTTGTGAAAACCCTTTTGGTTTGAAAATCGTGTAGAGAACTAATATAATTATTGTGGTGTTTTCAAATTGTGAGATGTTATTGGATTATGTAAACAATCGTCGTTTTCAAGGAAAATAATTTTTAAAGGCTTGTGTGGTAGAGTTGTTCATATAACTAATAATTATATGATATGTTTTTAATTCATGCTAATCTATTTCCTATTGGATTTCAACTCATGTTATTGGATTTAAACACTTTCAGGTGATCATGATCCTTTGGCTTGAAGTGTGAAGTTCGGTTTCGGGTGATGGCGGATTAGAAAACTTGTCGTGTTCTTGTTTTTAGTTATTTTGAATCACGTAATCAATGTAATACATTTTGTACATGATAACATATGTTTTGTAAGCGTCAAAGTTATGGTTCCAATGCATATATGTTGTATGTGAACGAGAAAAATCTTCGGTGGTTGTATTGGTTCCTTTGTCCTTTGAAACAATTGTTAGTTGGATGATATTAACGTTTTATAAACGGTTTTCGATTGGTTTATCGTTTAATTTCAATTCTTGCGCCTCAATGGAGGCTTAAATCATGTTTTAGCACTTTTAAGAGTTATTTCATTTTGTCTTGAATGTATTGAAAAAGCTACAAATTTTGCTAAGTGTTAGATTTCAGGGTTTGACTTTTGAAAAATGGTCCAAAGCAAGACTGCTCGATGGACCGATCAATCGATCTATCGAGTAGTCTTATGCATACATCGGTTGTTTGCATGCAAGAAGAAAAACTAAGCACTGTTAAGGACCACTCAATCGGTCTGGACAGATTTTTGAACAATCTTGTTAGTTTATTTTTTAGGCTTGGATCTCAGGTCCTTAACCATATTCTTTAAGGCTATCCTTTTACTTAAACTAAACCCTCGAAAGTGCATTTTTTAACAGTTTTCTACTCGTTTTAGGGCTTGGTTCTTTGATTGCTTGGATTTGAATGGTTTTGGTGGATCTTAGTATCACAAAATGAGTTTTTCTTGGGTGCTTCACGTGACCCTGATTTTGTGGGCGTGACAGATTCGTATCAGAACTTTAGGTTCGAATACCTAAGAGCCGTGGAAAGAAATTACATCACCTTGTGAGGAAGGTTGTGTGTGCTTGACTTGCATGTGTTTAAAATATTTCGATAACATGATAATGTTGTGCTGTACGTGGTTATGGAGGTTGGGTCTTAGGATTAATTTGTCTTGCCTTAGGGCATTTAGATTAACCTACTTGGAAGCCAAGTTAAAAATGCGTTTGACCGACGTACTTTCTAGTAAGGAATCTGGGTGGGTCACTCAAATTGACTTATCACTCTTGTTAATACTCCTTAGTACGTAGAGTTTGTATATATGATCTTGAATGGCTAAGTGTTAGCATGATTATGTGACATGTGTTAGTACTGACATGATGAATCAAATCTTATGTCGTTATGTTATGTGTTGTCTTTTATATAGAGGCTATGTTTCTGCAGAGATGACGAGGCCGTGGTCGGGGTCGGGGTCGTAGTCGCGATTTAGGCCAAGGGAATGTGCCGATCCCTGATGTCGGGGATGCTAATATTCCCCAAGGACTAGTAGATGGGGTAGATCTGTTTCGTGAGATGGTGGGTATTATCCGCTAGTTAGTTGAGGTCGCTAGGGAAGGGGCGAGAGTACCTGAGCCGAGGGTAACCGTTGCCATGTGTGAGTTCCAACGTCTTGACCCTCATACCTTTGTCGGGAATCCCAATCCCAAAGTGACCACTGAATGGCTAGAGCTCGTGACTAGGATCTTAGACACGTTGCAGATAGCCGAGAATGACTTGAGAATTGCGTTTGTCGTATTCCAACTGAGGGGTGATGCCCATGAGTGGTGGAAGTTTGCCAAAATAGTTGTAGAGGGTACATGGGTTGCTTTTACAAAGGTGTTTCTGGAGAAATACTTTCCTATGTCTTCTAAGGACATCTATAGGGAGAAGTTCTTTTCACTCACCTAGGGGATGGTAAGTGTTGTACAGTATGAGAACAGGTTTACCAGTTTAGCTCGCTTTGCATAGGAACTGTGGCCACAGAAGAGCTGCATTCAAAGGGATTTGAGAGGGGTTTGAGACCCGCGATCAGGAAAAGGGTGGCAAGATTAAGGTTACGTGTTTTTACTAAATTGGTGGAATTTGTAATCACTATTGAGAATACCTTTAATGAGACTCGTAAGGCTAGATAGGCTAGAGCACCGCAAGGAGGAGTGAGTGCACAATTGGGTGAACGTCGCAACAAGAGGCAATGGTCGTCTGGTCCCAGTTCTTATCCTACTGAGTCATATCAACTGTTTTCAGCACCAACACCCTCAGTAGCTTTCTCGGGACAGTCGAACCGGAGAGAGCTCATTTGTTATCAGTGTAGACAACCAGAGCATCATGTGGTGGATTGCACACTGAAGGGACAACCTCAGAGTTCTACACCTGTTCAGTCCCATGGGAGAGGGTATTCTTTGAGTGTGGTTAGTTGGGACATTTTTGCGGGAACGACCTTGAGGGAGGGAGTACACAGAGCACGATAAGTGCACCACCTATTCAGCTAACAAAGGGACGACTGACTAACTAATAGAGGACTGTAGGGATGGGTGTTTACCCTCACTGATCTAAGTTCTTCGAAGGCACCGGTAGTGCCTGACGCTTCGGCGACTACTTCAATCATCATAGGTACTCTTTTAGTGTACCGTTCATGGGCCAGTGTTCTTATCGACACAAGAACATCGCATTCCTTTATCTCATTTGCTTTGCATCTCCTTTGGGACTGAAGATAAATACATTGGGTAGCACGCTGTGTGTAGAGACCTCAGTCGGTGAAAATATAGTGTTGGGACTAGTCTGTGGATCTTGTGAGTTAGAGGTCGCCGGTCGCTATTTAGAGTTTAATTTTATCATTCTCGATATGACCACGTTTGACATCATCCTAAGGATGGATTAGCTTATGACCTATCGTACATATATCGATTGTGATCGACAGAGGGTATCGATTTGTACACTTGAGGGTGATTTTTTTTTTTTGTGGGCGATCAGGACGATGGTTTAGTGTCCATGCCCAGTGTTGTGCGAAATCAAAAAAATCTTAGTTTCTTCTTTTATGCTCTCATGTTGGATGAGGCTATTAGTGTCCGAGGAAAGTTTTCCCCTGTGGTTTGTGACTACCTAGATGTCTTTCCTGACAATCTATTCTAGTTGCCACCACCTTGTGAGGTAGAGTTTTCTATCAATCTTGTTCCAGGAGCCGCTCCTATTTCGATGCCATCTTATCATTTCGCACCAGTAGAGTTGCATGAGATTAAGGTACAACTTCAGAAATTACTAGATAAGGGGTTTGTACACCTTAGTACGTCCCTGTGGGGAGCTCCAGCCTTGTTCACCAAAAAGAAGGATGGGTCCTTGAGGTTATGCATTGATTATCAAAAGTTGAATCAGGTGACGGTGAAAAACAAGTATCATATGCCAAGGATTGATGATTTGTTCGGTCAATTAAAGGGTTTGAGTTGTTTTTCAAATATTGACTTGAGATTAGGAAACCACCAATTGAGGATCAAGGAAGAGGATATACCAAAGACTGCCTTCCAGACTCGTTATGGTCATTACGAGTTTTTAGTTATGCCGTTCGGTTTAATGGATGAACCTGCGATATTTATGGACTTGATGAATCATGTATTCCATCAGTACCTTGACAGTTTTATACTCGTGTTTATGGATAACTTTCTTATCTATTCACCATCGAGGGAGATGCATAAAGAACACCTACGCATTGCTCTGCAGCTCTTGAGGGAGCACCGATTGTATGCAAAATTTGAGAAATATGAGTTTTGGATGACGAAGGTGAAGTTTCTTGGACATGTGGTGTCGTGGGATTGAGTATCTGTAGACTCTTCAAAGATCGATGCAGTGATGAGATGGGAAAGACCAAAGAATTTGTTTGAGATTCGTAACTTTTTGGGTTTGGCAGGCTACTACCAACGATTCGTGAAAGACTTTTCTTGACTTGTAGCGCCAATAACTCACCTTACACGAAAGGGAGTCAAGTTTGTTTGGAGTGAGTCTTATGAGTTGGCATTTCAAGAGCTGAAGAAGAGATTGATCAATGCACCAGTGTTGGTTATTCTGGAACGGGGTTTGGGTTACACAGTTTATTGTGAAGTGTCGCATAATGGTTTAGGATGTGTCTTGATGCAGGAGGGTAAGGTTATGGATCTTGGCAGTTAAAGAGTCATAAACAAAACTATCTGACACATGACTTGAAGTTGGCAGCTGTGGTCTTTACCTTGAAGGCATGGCGGCACTATCTTTACGGTAAGCATTTTAAGGTTTTCTCCGATCACAAGAGTTTGAAATACTTGTTTTCTTAGAAGGACCTAAATCTATGCCAGCGACGGTGGATAGAGTTTATGGAGGACAATGATTTTGATCTGCAATATCACCCGAAAAAGGCCATTGTCGTGGCCGACACTCTTAGTAGGAGATCTCATGGTCCCTTAGCTTTTGTTGCCGTGTGATAGTGGGACATGTTTCAAGAGATTATAGAGTTTGATTTATGTCTTAGAGAGACAAAGGAGGGTGTGACCTTATTTTTAGTGGTTTCATGACCCATGTTGATTGCTCGTGCTCTAGAGGCTCATCAGACAGATTAGGAAGCTCAGATGCTACTGAACCATGTTGCTAGTGGGAAAGACAATAAGGGATGGGTTGTGAGCCCGGATCAGAGTTTGAGATTTGCTGGGAGAGTATTTGTGTCAGAGTCATGTCGTGAAAATGTGTTACATGATTTTCACCATTCTCATCTTGTAGTGCACTCGGGAGACACCAAAATGTATCATAATCTACGCCGACAGTTTTGGTAGAAGGGAATGAAGAGGGATATAGCTTAGTTTGTTTCTCGATGCCTTACTTATCAGCAAGTGAAAGCAGGACATCAGAGGCCAGCAGAGTTGCTCCAACCGTTGCCAGTATCAGAATGGAAGTGAGAGAATGTCATGATGGATTTTATAACAGAACTTTCTAGATCGCCTAAGGGACATGACGCCATTTAGGTGGTGGTTGACAGACCGAAAAAATTTGTACACTTTTTTCCCATACATGTGAAGGATTTCGTGGACAAGTTGAGTAAGCTTTATGTTAATGAGATTGTCCGGTTGCATGGGGTGCCTATATCTATTGTTTCTGACCGAGACCTGCGCTTCACGTCACACTTTTAACAGAGTCTTCAATAAACTTTGGGGATGAATTTACATTTTAGCACTACTTTTCATTCTCAGACGAACGGTCAGTCCGAACGCACAATACTAATCTTGGAGGACATGTTGAGAGCTTGTGTACTAAATTTTCGGAGTTCGCGGGAGGATCACTAACCATTAGCAGAGTTCGCGTATAATAATAGCTATCAGTTCAGTATTGGGATGGCTGGCGCTTTTCGAGGCCTTATAAGGTAAGCCATGTAGGCCACTGGTATGTTAGGCCGATGCAGAAGAAAACATAAGTTTTGGGACCCGACTTAGTGCAGGAGACAATAGAAAAAATTACCAAGATTTGATAATGCTTGGTGATGGCCTAAAACCATCAGAATAATTACGCAGATCAAAGGAGAAGGCCTTTGGAGTTTGGGGTGGGAGACCATAAGTTTTTAAAGGTTTTGTCACGCCGAGGTTTAATGAGATTTGGCCGTAGCAAGAAGTTGTCACCGCATTTTATTGGGCCATCCTTGAGAGGATTGAGGAGGTGGCATACCATTTAGCCTTGCCTCCATAGTTACCATCGATGCACAATGTGTTTCATATTTCTATGCTTTGGAAGTACAAGCCTGACCTGTCACATGTTTTGGATTGAGCTGAGTTGCGGGCGAATGAGGATGTTTCTTTTGAGGAACGACCAATAAGGATTTTGGACATGAAGGAGCAAGTGTTAAGACAGAGAACCATTGCCTATGTCATGGTCTTATGGTTTAATCACGGGCTCGATGAAGCTACGTGGGAGCTTGAGTCCAAAGTTCGTGCTAGGTACCCGGAATTATTTTTTCTTGACCACATAACGAACTTCGGGGGCAAGATTCCTTAAGAAGGGAAGAGTTGTGAGGCTCGGTTCCTTTTTATTTTGTAATATTCTATTAGTGGGATATAAATTGCATATGGTTGTTATAAAATAGGTTATTTCTATGTGATGTATGCATGTTAAGATATAGAAATGCATGATAGAATTAATCCCGGACCGTTTGGGCGTTGTGGTGCAAAGTTGGGAATTCTCTGGATAAGACCGCTCGATTGGTCCTGAGACCGATCGATCGGTCTGTCAGAGTTAAGTGTGCGCAGGATAGACCCTTCTATTGGTTTTTGGTCTAAAGCTTCCAAAACAAGTTTCTCTTCCTTCTCTCTAGAAGAAAACTCAAATCCTTGACTTGTCACTAGACTTTACCTTGCTTCGGGTGTGATTTTTGGCGTTACGAGGATGGAACGGTGTTGTACACTTCGAGACTGTTAAGATCTTTGTTTTTGCAAACGATTATTTAAAAAAATTAACTAGATTGGTAAATGCCAAAACGGGCTCTAGTTAAAACTTTTGATGATGAACGATCAAAATAAAATTCGTGCATCCGAAGTTAATTTAGAAGAAGGCCTTTTTACCGATCGAATCTTTAACTATGATTTGAATCCAAGTTGAAGCTCCTGTCAGATCTTCTGCTGTATTTCCTTATGTGATTCCCGAATATAGTGTGAGCTAGAATCCTTCGAGAACTCGTACCGACAGAACCTGGACAGCTTTAATCTTAAAAGACAAGTTATGAAACTGGTTTAGTCTACCGCATATTTATAGGGTTACAGTAGGGACCTATGAAGTAATTATGAGTAAGACTTCAGTGGAATACAGACACGTATCAGTGGTTTCCGTAATTAAACAAACCTCATAGCGGTATCTGTAATTATGAAAAACTAGTAGCGGTTTCTGTAATTTTCATAAAATATTGAATTACAGTTCACACCACTAAAGAACTATAATTGCAGTCTGACCCGTAATCTCAAGACTATATAGCATTGAGCTTCTGTTATTAAATACTTACCATTTCTCCCCACGTTAAGATTTTTGATACCCGCCAATTAAATTTAATTACTGATAATTTAATTTAATCGGTATCGTGATATTCTTTAAGCCTTGTTGGTTAACTTATTTGACCGCCGGATAATCAAATCCACCTGCAAGGTTTGGCCCGATCAAAACTTATAAGCTTCCTTAAGGGGGTATCGTCAATCTTGATCTTTTAGGATGTAAATTCCGTCAATAATTAATATTTGTCATATAAATAATTTTGCTATCCAATTTACCGAGAATATAGACCCATATAAGATTGCACCCTTTAATAAATCAAAACAACGAATATTAAATATACGCAAATCAATAATTATTTCAGGATTAAGATGATAAGCAATATTCATAATAACCTTAGAGAGTGAATTAATTTATATAGTCAGTATAAAATTAATTATCCCAAATATTTCGTTTAATACACACAAAGTGTACTAGTACAGAGAATCGAAACAATAGATGACGCTATTATCTGTTCCCCGGATCCGAGTGGGCCAAATTATCATCTCTACGAGTGGTTCTACAAATTTTCAGACCTGATTGGAATACATAGATTCTATCTCTGAATTCATAACCCTTTGCTAAAGATCTGCATCTCTGTCTTGAAGTGTTTCATTGTAGTTACAGAGCTCGGTATCTAGTTCTGCCGGGATCTTGTCAAAAGACTCTCCCAAAAACATATACCGGTCAGGTTGATGAACAATCCTCCCACTACGACGAGACATTATCTGTGTCTGTGTACTAGTAGTAACACGCTGTGCAGAATCAGAACTCAGTTCTTGATTTGCACATGTCCTGATAATCCTCTTACTACAATGAGATAATAGAATATCAATGACTTGTCCTTCCGTTCTACTAGTATTTTATTTTAGTTCTTTCAGAACAATTTTGCTATTGGGCCAGTGATCCATAACGTAATCTTCTTTCAAGAATCGGGTATTGGTGCTAACAATGACCTTCTGATTCTTAGGATTATAGAATAGACCACCCTTCATTCCCTTGGGATACCCCACAAAGAAATAGACTTCTGTCATCGGTTCTAATTTACCTGTGTTTCCTTTCAGCACATATGCTGGACACCCCCAAATTCGAATGTATTTCAAACTAGGCTTATGCCCGGTTCACAATTCTATGGGAGTAGAAGGTATTGACTTAAAAAGTACCATGTTCAGAGTGTAGGCATTTATCTCTAGAGCGAGTCCCTAAAATGAATCGGGTAAACCTGAATAACGCATTGTGGATCTTGCCATCTCCATAAGAGTTTTATTCCTTCTTTCTGCTACATCATTCTGTTGCGGAGTGCTTGGTGCAGTCAACTGGGATGTAATCCCCTCTGATGACAAGTAGTCCTTAAACTCTTTAAAGAGGTATTTTTCACGACAGTTGAATCGTAGTGATTTGATACTTTTACCCAGGTGCTTCTCCGCCTCCGCCTTGAATTTTTTGAATTTTTCAAAGTATTCAGACTTACGGTGGATTAGGTAAATGTATCTATACCTTGAGTAGTCATCAATAAAACTGATGAAGTACTCAAAGCCACCTCTAGCCCAAATTTTCATATGACCACACATATCAAAATGAACTAATTCCAACGGTTCTTTAACTCTATAACCTTTGGTCGAAAAAGGTCTTTTGATCATTTTACCTTCTAAGCAAAATTTACAGACTAGAAGCGCCTCCACTTTCAATGAACTCAAAAGTTCATCTGCTACCAGTCTATTTATTCTTTTTAGATTAATATGACCCAAGCATAAGTGCCAAAAAAATATTTGGTTCATTATAAGAGGAAGCTTTTTCTTATATGGTAAATTAAATGTGTTATTCATTTAAGTCAGTTGCAGTATAGGAGAGATTGGAGCAATAATATAAAGATCATCAACCAATATACCAAAATATATAACCCATTTATTATCCTTAATATTCACAGAGTTATTAAAATAAACCAAATATCCGTTTTTAACCAATCCAGAAATAGAAACTAAGTTCTTTCTAATGGTAGGTACATAAAAGCAATCTCTCAATATTTAAACTTGATCTCTACCAAAACTGAGAGTGGCATTTCTTACTGCAACTATTGTTACCTTTGTATTATTACCCATATGCAGATAAATCTCCCCATCACTAAGTTGTCGAATTTTCTAGAACTCCTGTAAAAAATTACAGACATGATTAGTGGCTGCCGTATCTACACACCAGGTATCGGTAGATAACACCGCTAAATATGTTTTCACAATCAGTGAATAGAAATTACCCTTGTTGTTCTCCTTACTGAGAAATATTGGACATAACTTTTTCTAGTGCCGTGTTTGGTTACAGTGAAAACATCTGTCTTTCGACTTTTTGACACCAGTTTGTGGTCCACTAACTATCCTGAAAATTGTGTCACCTTGTTCTAAGCATTTTCTTTCTTTATGCCTTTCGGTCGAGAGGAAGAACCCTTTTTATAAACAAACACATTTTTGAACATCGAAGGAATGCCATTAGTAGTTAAAACTATATCCAAGTAACATTTTCAGTCAACAAAATTTGATCCCGTTAGTTTGTTTTCTTTGAGTATTAAAGCGAGTGAGTTAAAAGTCATTTAAATCATGAGAATCACATAATTAAAAAATACCGTTAATTATGATGAGTAGAACTTTGAATTAGTTTTAATTTTCTTTCCTCTACCATTTTAAAATTAATTCGCCAGCAGCCTGATAACTTGAGAATAGCATGGCTCGTTGAGAGGACGTCTACTATCATTCATAAGACCAGACATGCCAATTTTTTTTAATTTTACTATCTAGGCAACTGACCCTGCCAAGTAAAATTAAATAGCTGACATAGTTTCGGTCCAGTATATAATAGCAGTAATTCAGTTTGAGATGATACTATTATATACAGCTAAGTATTAACCATCATCTAATCTCAAATCAATCGTTTCGCAATGAACCCTTTAGTTGGAGAAGTGATCCACACTAACAATTATCTAGAATTATTCCTAAAGGAGGTTTGTACTGGTAATACCGCAATTAATCTATCCGTTGGGAAAAAAAGCCTTACTGCCGATACGCAGGGTTTAATTGCATCGCCTACAAACTGATGATGGAGATTACGGAATTTATATGTGAATAAATTCATTCTCCTACATAGATTTTTAAAACATTTTTTATGGTTATAAAAATCCGTTTAATTAAAATAAATTTATTAATTTCGAAAAATCACACAATCTGAAAGAATCAAAATCTTTCTATGTACATGATTCCAAAGATTTTGATTTATCAAACCATTTTTTCGTACTTAAATGCGTAACAAATAAAATTTAATAAATGTACAGTTTTTCCTTCAACTCTCAGCTAAAGTATTGATAAAGAAATTTATTTATTTTATTTTTTATTTCATATTTTTTGAAAAATAATAATTTATCTTGATTAAATATTTTTTTATTTAATTAATTCAAAATCTAAAATTAATTTTTACGTTTTTTTTAAGATATTCGATTTTATGAAAAATCATCTTAAACGTAATATTTTGTAAAAAAAAATTATCTAAAGCTTTTTTATTTAATTAAAATTAATTAATTAAAAATTTTTAATTTTATTTTTTATTACAAAATATTTTAATTAAAATCGAATTTTTAAATTAATTAAATTAATAAAATAAATAAAACAAATATACAATCATCCACGATGTTCATATATATATAAACATGATATGCATATATCCCGATTTTATGATTCAAGTGAAACACTGAAGTATTTCAATCTCTCTAAAAGAATTAGTTGTAATAATTCTTTTTTATCTATAATTCCTGTGTTCTAATTGCATTAGGCTTCCATGATACTTTTTGATATATCAATACATATCATATTAGTCTCGTATTTATTAGAATATAGATCAAAATTATACCCGAGAGAGAAAAAATCGTCGGCAACCACCAGCCACCGCTGGCACCACCTAGCCACCACCTTCAGGCAGCTCCTGCCGCCTCATCCGAACTCCATTTTCGAAAAATTTTATATCGTTGGAAAGGTCTCGAAATATGAAATATTTTTTGACAAAAATATTGCTCGAAACCAGTACAAAAAACGGCCAAAAAATGGCCCGAACCTCAAAAAACGCTACTGTCCACCACAACACTGCGCCACTAACTTCCCGAGATTTTTTCGACCTCTTCCCAAACATGATTTTTAACATACTTTATATAAAAAAAAACTCTCAAAAATTACTATTTTTATATGAAAAAATATACTCGAAAATAGCCCAAAAAATTGCCAAAAAAAAACTACCAAAAGCTGCTGCAACCGCACCCCAGCGCCGCCGCCTGAAACCACCAACTTTTCGAGGCCGTTCTGGCCTCATTCGAACTCCGTTTTTCACGTTCTTTATACTGTTAAAAAGCTCTCGAAAATTAAAATCTTTCTATCAAAAAAATTACTCAAAAATAGTCCAAACAACTATCCAAAAATAGCCTGGAATCTATTGCCGCCGCTGGCCTGTTTGCCGGCTGTTTGGGTTGTGATTTTGGCCAGTTTTTTTTTTTTTTTGGTTTTGATAATATTTTGAGCTATGTTTTATTGCAGTTTTATGTTTAAAAAACTACCCAAAAATTGTTCCCAAAATGGCCCAAAAAATCATAAAAATTGCTGCAGGCAAAGCTGCCAAAATTGGGTTATTTTGTTAATTTTTCCTCGTTATTTTTGAATTTTTTTATGCTATTGTTTATTCATAAATATTGCAAAAAAACTCACCAGAAAAAATCATTTAAAACCATTAAAAACTTAACGCGATCCATGGCCCGCAAAAATTCGAACCACCGCCGGTGCCGTCTCCGTTCTTGGATATGTTCAACCTGTTCTTAAATAATTTAAACAGATCTTAAAAATAAAATCTAGCTATTACATCAATCCTATCTCCCGAAAGCTCACACTCGATCTATCACGGTCAACCCCCGTGATTAAAAAAAATCATCATTCACACTATTTAATCAAACATGAGAATTAAATGACGATCATAAAATCGGGATTCAAACACCTGCAGAACAAAATTAGCGACAGTTCTAAAACTACCCAGCCTCGATAACCGAAAATAAAAAATAAAATGGCTCTGATACCAATTGTTGGAGACAAAACTGCCAAGATCTTTGTTTTTACAAACGATTACCTAAAAAGATTAACTAGACGGGCAAACGTCAAAACGGGCCCCAAATAAAACTTTCAATGATGAACAATTAAAATAAAACCCGTGCATCTGAAGTTAATTTAAAATAATACCTTTTTACCAGTTGAATCCTCAACTATGATTTGAATCTAAGTTGAAACTCCTGTCAGATCTTCTACTGTATTTTCTTATGCGATTCCTGAATATAGTATGGATTATAATCCTTTGAGAACTCGTACCGGCAGAACCTGAACAGTTTTAGTTTTAAAATATAAGTTATGAAACTGGTTCAGCTTACCTGCATATTTATAGGACTACAGTAGGGGCTTGGAGAATAATTATCAGTAAGACTTCTAGTGAAACACAGACACGTATTAGCGGTTTTTACAATTAAACAAATCTCATAGCGGTATCTGCAATTATGAAAAATTAGCAGCAATTTCTGTAATTTTTATAAAATATTGAATTATAGTTCACACCACTAAAGAACTATAATTGTACTCTGACCCATAATCTCATGGCCATATAGCATTGACCTCCTGATATTAAATGCTTACCATTTCTCTCTACGTTAAGATTCTTGATACTCGCTAATTAAATTTAATTACTGATAATTTAATTTAATCGGCATCTTGATATTTCTTAAACCCGTCCACTTAACTTATTTGACCGCTGGATAATCAAATCCACCTGCAGGGTTTGGCCCGACCAAAACTTATAAGCTTTCTTAAGAGGTTATCGTCAATCCCGATCTTTCGGGACGTGGATTCCATCAATAATTAATATTTGCCATATAAATAATACTACTATCCAAGTCACCGGAAATATAGACCCATATAAGATCGCACCATTTAATGAATCAAAACAATGAATATTAAATATACGCAAATTAATAATTATTTCAGCATTAAGAGGATAAGTATTATTCATAATAATCTTGGGGTGTGAATTAATTTATATAGTCAGTATAAAATTAATTATATCAAATGTCCTATTTAATACACACAAAGTGTACTAATATAGAGAGTCAGAATAATAGACAACATTATTATCTATTCTCCGTAACCAAGATAGACTTACTAAAACTCTGTGCTGCAGTCGTACTGATACTATGTCTATTTTTATTTAAACTGTGAACATAAAACTTATATTCTGCAAGAACCTAAAATCTGATCTTCTATATGCAAGTCGTACTCTACACATCAGATTAAATACTATACAGAATATTGGACATCTATGCATAACATTAAAGAAATGATACGCATGCATTACTCATAAAGATTCTCATAAAATAGAAAATTAATTTTATTAAAATAAAATTAATTACTAAAAATATGATTTTACTAAAAATATAATTTTCAGTATATCAACCCTAACAGTTAAAGCATCGAGTTTTTAACTCTCTACGGTATGATTCTAGACTATCTTGCTCTAAAAGGGTGTTACATGTGATTATACGCATTTTTATCGTGTTTAAATGCTATAAATGTTGGATTTTGAGATTAAGCCTTGTTCGGTCGGTTTAAAAATCATGTTTTGAGCTTCTAAAGTTTATTACAAAGTTAGTGGATGTATGCATATATGGTTTTCATGAATATGTATTTTGAAAATTGGTGAAAATTATGTGAGTGATGTAAAAACATGAATTTTGGTATTGGGAGCTAACCCCTTGAGGTTGAGCATGGGTTTTAAAATGTTTAGTTGAATTGAAAATAGCTTTCTGCAAAAATATTAATTTACCTCCATGATTTTATATGGTAAAGTTGTGTGCTTTTAATGATTCTGCGAATGTGCTATAACAACGTGGTGAATGTGGACCTCAATTGCTCCTTGGTAAAAGTTTAAAAATTTATGCAAAAAGGACCTCAATAACTTTTAATTTCAATTCTTGCACCTCGAGAGAGGTTTGAATCAAGTTTTAGCACTTTTAAAAGTTATTTCATTTTGTCTTGAATGTATTGAAAAAGCTACAAATTTTGCTAAGTGTTGAATTTCAAGGTTTGGCTTTTGGAAAATGGTCCAAGACTAGACCGCTTGATGAACCGATCAATTAGTCTATCGAGCAGTATTATGCATGCCTCGGTTGTTTGCAGGCAGGAAGAAAAACTAAACACTGTTAAGGACCGCTCGATCGGTCCCAAGACCAATCGATCAGCCTAGGCATTGACCCTATTCTGAAAAATCTCTTTAATTTGTTTTTAAGGCTTGGCTCTGGGGACCTTGACCCTATTCTTTTGAACTATTCTTTTACTGAAACTAAACCATCGGAAGTGCATTTTTCAACGGTATTCTATTCATTTTGGGATTTGGTTCTTTGATCGCTTGGGTTTGAATAGTTTTGGTAGATCATAGTATCACAAAACGAATTTTTCTTGGGTGGTTCACGTGACCCGTGTTTTGGGGGCGTGACACTTCGCCTCTATATATGTATAAATTTGGGTACATAACCGAATACAATCCTTTCACACAGAATAAGCTCCACAAACTACGAGACTCATCCCATATAAAAGGGATGTGTCAAATTTTGTGCTATGCATCTGTGCACGTAGTATTTTTGTATGCTGAAAGTGAGAAGTTATGTACAAGTATTTTTCAATTTAAACATTTTTCTTTTACTAATTAAATTAAATGTCATATATTTCTTGCACTAAATTATAATATTATACTAAGAAAGAATACTTATTTAGTGTTTTCATATTTTGATACTGTATGAGTTTCACTTTAGCTTAACATTTTTATTAAAATTTTCTTACAGTATCTAATTTTCTATAGTTGTTCACAGTTTTAAAATTATAATCAATCCACTAAT
This sequence comes from Heliamphora pulchella, assembly GCA_032270985.1. Lineage (NCBI taxonomy): Eukaryota > Viridiplantae > Streptophyta > Magnoliopsida > Ericales > Sarraceniaceae > Heliamphora > Heliamphora pulchella. The sequence continues at coordinate 20,223 of JAULJZ010176992.1, forward strand.
CTATTTTTTTCTAATGATTTTGATTATTGCATACCAACTTATAACACACATTGAAAGAGCTAAAGCACTAGTAAAAAAAATTGTGTTATGGATTCACCAATTATATATTGGTTAAGTACGCACATATGCATGATAATGAGGTGTGTTTAATTCACTAAATAGTTCTTGCGGCTTAAATTTGGAAAAAAAAAAGTTTAGCTAAAAATTAGGTTGCCAAATGAGTCTTTTTATTTTGAAAACAAATTTTGATATTTGTTTCTAAAATAAAATATTTTTAAGCTACTACAGACGGGTTTATGGTAGATAATTCTTCGGAAAAAAAAAGCCTTTTTGTACCTTCTTCTAAGATTTCTTTTCCTGACCAAGGTAGAGACATTCACTTGCTGTTGATAGATAAAAGTGGCAGTGTGAAGAATTAGGGGAATTGCACTCCGTTAATTCTTTTCCCCCAAGAACCTATTAAGTGTGGAGTAATTTTGGTTAAAGATACTGTGCCTTCCTCTTGGTCATCTATTGTTTGTGAAAAAAATGATCAATTGCCAAATCAAGACATCAAATCAAGAAGTATGATGTAAACCCTATAGTGGAGGGTGTGTATGATATTCCTTTGGATATATCGAAGCTAGGCTTTTCTCTTTGGGATCATGCATTGGTTAGTTATTTCTTTGATAAGAGAGTGTCTTTTCATTATATCAAAGCTTGGTCAGAATGAATATAGAAAGATACTATTCAAGATGTAATATCTATTGAAAATGGATACTTTATCTTCAAATTTAAAAATGATGAGATTCTTGATGAGATTCTTGAGAATGGTCCATACCATTGTGGATGGAGATATGTTGTGCTGAAAAAATAGGAGGCGGGTATGTCGCTCTCCAAAAAGGGGTTTTCAAGTATGCCTTTGTGGGTAAATTTATATAATGTTCCCCTTGAACTGTGGACAGAAGAAAGGATAGGATACTTGGCAAGTATTCTTGGAAAGCCTTTGTATATGGATGATTTGACGCACTCTCGAAATAGGCTAACATTTGCCCGAATTTGCATTGAGGTACAAGCTAACAAAGAGATTTCGAAATTATTTTTTATAAATTTAGGATATGGAGATCCTTATGTTATTCGGGTGAAAACTTCTTGGGTTCCTTTAAGATAGACTAAATGTAATATATTCGGTCACAATTTTAATAATTGTGTGAATGCGCAAGAGGGCGTAACATTTTCTAAACAGATTTGGAGGAGAAAAGACGATAATGACAACGAATACTCAAATGAGAAATGGATTGATGTGAAAAAATGAAAGAAAAATGCTAATCAAGTTTTTCATAGAAAGCAATCGACGCTCAATCATCGAGGAAGCTTGGTGAGCCTTCCAGTTCTACCAATTCGAGATCTTTAAATATTTTTGACATTCTTTCTTTCTGTGAGCTCAGGGAAGAAGATATTTGTGAAAATGAACGAAATGTTAATAATTTTACATCTTCTCCAACTGTGTCTACCATAAAGACCCATTTCCCTAGAAAAGATGTTGATAAGATAAAATTCATAGAGAAAGGTAATTCAAATTCAATCCATCGAAAAAGGTAATTCAAATTCAGCATCTAGTGAGGAGAACAAAATAAGCTAGATCAAAATATCAGACATCTTTCGATTAATCGAAAAAAAGATCTTTGGTAATTTTGGGTAGTTTTTAGTTTTTGGAAATTGTCTTTTGACTCCGGTTGTCTTTGTATTTTTGTAATTGTCTTTTTTGAGACGTGTGGATTTATGTTGCTACGATCCTCCCTAACCTCTCGAGTTGTGAGAGTTTTCTGTTCTATTTGTTGGCTAGGATGCGATTTCTGTTCTTCATTGTAAATTTTTTTTTGGTATAATATTTAATTACTTATTCAAAAAAATATTTTTAATTGTAAATTCTTAAGTATTTTTCTATTATTTAAAATTTTAAAGAAATATTACTCTAACTTCACAAAATCTAAAATAAAGAATGCAAAACTGAGATAAATCACTAAAACTTTAAATTCTCATCCCTCTAAGTTGGGATCAATCAAAAATCTTAATTTTAACAGGAAAAATCAGAGTTAATAAAAATTTTAATTTTAGTACAATCTTAATATTCAACACATGAAATAAAGATATAACAAAACTAAAACATACAAAAAAAAAATGATTAGATGTTCTTTTTTAAAAATATTAGTACTCCAAGATTTCTGATGTTCATTTTTTTTAAATAATTTAAAAAAAGAGTCATTATTTTATAATATGAAAGTCTAAAATATGCAAAAATGATTAGATTTTATTTAAACAATAGTACGTATTTTATGATTTTAGATTTTTAAAGTTTTTTTAAACATTAAAAATAATAAGTTAGAAAAATCCTAGCTAAGCTAATCTCAACTATTAAATCTCATCAATTCAATCTTAATCTTTTATTCAAATTATATGTCAAGGAGAGAGATGATATATTTTGGGCAAGATGTATTTCTGATCGTAAGAAGTAGTTTTACAAAAAAAAAAATATTTTATTATATATATATAAATGTATTTTTTACTTTTTTATTTTTAAATTGTAGTGTTTGGGATATTGATATAAATTTTTTTTTTGTTGATAGTATAAATAACTTTTTAATTAAGAATATTATACTCATTTATTTTTTTAAAAAAAATAGAGAGTTTGGGATGCGTATATATATTTGTTTTCTTAAAGAAACAAATGAAAAGGGTTAGTTGGCTATTTATAAAAACTATACGGAATAAGTTAAAAATTGACTTTTTACAAAAAAAAAAAAAAAACATTAATTTTTAAATAAAACAAGACTATAACTAATGTCATATAATTTTCCGAGAATACTTTTAAATTTTCATTGGTAATACAATATCATTTTGTTACTATATTGTGCTCAACAATAAATATATATATATATATATATATATATATATATATATAGAGAG
>JAULJZ010177012.1:0-47698 GCA_032270985.1 Heliamphora pulchella
TGTCTTCTTCTTCTTCTTCTTCCTTTTGTTTTTCTTTTTTCTCTCTCTCTCTAAGAAGAACCCATGAAGACTTTTTTTAAGTTCACTCTCTCTAAATTTGGTGCCTCTAAGTTTGAATTTGATCTACACCAAAGGAGAGCTTTTTCTACACATCAAGAGTTTCAACCCCAAACAAATGGAATTTGATTTTGGCAAGTTTGGGTTTCTCCACAGGTGTTCAGGTTTGCGATTTTCGACCCATCGAGGTAGGATTCTAACTCCCCTATGAAGATATGTGATATGTATGCATTTAATTTCATTCTATGTTATAAAATATTATGAGATTTGTTGGAATCTTAGAAACCCTAGGCTTGGGTGTAATGTATTTGTTGGATTAATTGGAATTGAAGGAGTGTTGTGTATGGAGGTTAGAGATTGAAACTTGGTTGAGATTTGAATTTGGGTTTGTACCCATGGAAATTCACTATTTTAATTAGTTGAGAATAATATGGTTAATGTTGGGATTTTGTTCGAACCTTGTTGGTTTTCGATATATAGAGAGTTAAAACTATATTTGGAACTCGATTGGAAATTTGGGTTTGAAATTAATTCTAGTCCATGAAAATGCCCTCTTTTATAAAATTGAAAAAAAATGCTTAAATGGGATATTTTGTGTAATAAATCATATTAGTTGATTATAATTGATGAGAATTGGATTGTTGGCCATGAAGTAAATACATGAGGTATTTAGTTGAAAACTATAGTAACGGTTGAAAGATCGATATTATAAATAATATGTTGTATATTTATGTATTGAAATGGTTGAGGTGCCTTGTTCCTTTGGATGGTGTTCCCAAAAAGGTGGTAAAGGTGGTAAAGGTGCTCCATTCCTCCGAATGGTGTTCCCAAAAAGATGGCAATATGTGTAATAATAAATACTTACCGATAGCATGTTAAATGGATTATACAAGTATGTGGTGATTTTGTATATACCTAATGTCGTTGATTGAGAATGGTCGTGTTGATAAGTAAGGTATCCATATCCTGTAGTGTAATCGTAAAGAGGCATGATTGTGTATAGAGGTACCCATATCCTTCGGTTTGACCGTAAAGATGAGTGGTTATAAAGAGGTGTCCATATCCTTCGGCTTGCCCTAAAGGGGCGTGATTGTATTAAGGTACCCATATCATTTGGAATGATCGAAAAGGGGGTGTGATTGTGTAAAGTTGCATTGTCATTCAAATGTATGTGAATCGGGTTATGAAAAGATGAGTGTTTGTAAATCGTGAGACAACCGGTTAGTTTTGGGTTGGGTTTGGTAATATAGAATTGCTAATTGCACATCGAGAATGATTCCTTTTAGGTTGTTCAAAATCCTATTGAGTCTCGACTTGAGTTGTTTAAATCTATGTTTTACAGGCATTGAAGATGAGTATTCATTTTAGAAGAACTTTAGCACGTTTGCGCGTTATTTTGTTGTATGGGCAAGATTTTAAATTCTATGTTTATGTAGTGGATTGATTAAATCATGTTATAGTATCTTGAGTCGTTGTATATTTTGGATAAATGAATTGTAAAGCTATAAGGCCAAGTCTTGTGGATGGAAGATTTTGGGTTGAAAGTATAAAATTCTCCATAATTTGATGAAATTTTGTATTTTAGATACATGAAATCCTTGTTTGGTCGTCATAGGAGGTTTTGGGAATGAGTTTGATGATATTTTCATGGTTTAATGTTGGTGTCAATAATGATTTATACCTTAGAATTCTTTTCTTTAAGAAAGGTGTTGGTTGGGAGTTTATATTTTCAAAATAGGGTTTCTCTGGTTTGTTCTCGGGTTGGTGAATGCTCGAGCGATACTGGGTTTGCTCGAGCGGTCTACTACTCGGGAGGGGGCATTTTGTCTCAGTCAGGTGGCCGCTCAAGTGGTGGTGGGTCCGCTCGGGCGAACTCACCTGGACTGGGTATGAAATTTTATTTTTTTAAATAAAGATATCTTTTTCATCTGGGCTCTGTTCTGGGACTCCTTTGTGTTCAAATTGAAGCTCTGAAAGTTTTATTTTCAATGGTTTAACTCTCATTTCAAAAATCGTTTTGGATCAAATGTTTTTGTTGAGAATGAGGGGTGTAAAACGGGTTTTATTAAAGATTTTCCTTGTAAGTTGATCTATCTTGGTGAGTTTTCGTGGGTAAGTCACGTGTCTCGATTTTGAGGGCATGACAGTCAAAGTGCAATATGTCACACATACAGTACTGATTGGGCATCAGTTCATAGGTTAGTGATATTAATAGCTATATACTAGATCTTGATATTCATGAGGTTACTAAAGACTATCCCAATGTCTCATAGTCGTCGCATCATGACGACCCTACATAGGTGAACCTCCAAATGTACAGTGACAAAATGTACCTTGCAAAAAAGTGCTCAGTTTAGATTCAATTAGGGTTATACACATTATAACCTGTCACTTTTCAACACAATTGCCAAAAGGTGAGCATAAGAGCTTATCTATCTCTTTCCTTTTACAATGTGCTACAAATGAGGCACAGTCTGTATAATTTAACCATTGAACCTCCTTAGTGGGATCTCCCATCACTTAAGTTGGGTTACCTCTCTATGTGTCTCTCTATTGGGCGTAGGATCGTCCCTCTCAACATATAAAAATCTAGCCTCAGTGTTAGTCCGAAGTTAGTAGCTTCTCAAGTATGAAAATACCTCAATTTGAATCTCTTTTTTTTTACATAGCACGTCACATTTTTTTTCAAAGGGACTCGTCAATCTCTTTCTTTTCGAGGACTCATCAATTAGTTACTCATGGAATCCGTCAAGTAAATAAAGATTTTGTATTGAATCAAGCCAACATGTAATTGAAATCTATTGTGTAAACTTGATCCAACTTACGTAAGTGGGGCAACATAAAATCGAACAAAATGAAGGCAATATTAAATTCAAACAAATTAGGCAAGACCAGATATAGAATTTAAATTAAATGAGTTATTATGCCAAAAAAACATGATCCAAAACAAAGCGTATCATGGAGAGTGAACTAAAAAGCTGAAAATTTTGTATATAAGAAACTCTAACATTAAGAAAAACATACGATACGTTTTCTGATCATAAAAAAGTGGATGTGGTTTTGAAATTCTTGAGATATATTGATAAAAAATGTCAAGGAATAAATAAAAATAATATAATTAAGTTATTAACATTAATAATATTAAATTTGTAATCATAACCCAAATAATGTATGCATAGCATATTGATAATTCTATTACCAATGAAACAAAATAACTGGCTATTTAAACCATATTATAGCCCTATATACATATTGTAAGTGTCGAACAACGGAATAATTAAATTTCGATTTTGTTTTTATTAGAAATTAACCAACACTCTCCCACTTTTAATAAAAATAAAATATATTTTATAATTTGATTTGAAAATCAAAGTTTATTTTAATTTAAAACTTAAGCATATGTATAAAAGTTTTAGGCAATTATAATATTGTGTAATAAATGCAGATGTCTTTTGAATTTAAACCTTACTTAGTGTTAAGAATATCCCTTTGAAAGATTATAGTGAATTATGTCTTGATCTAGACCCCAACTTAGGTGAATCCTTCAAAGGTACCGTGATAGATTGTACTTTGTAAGAGAATGTGAGCATTTGACTTATTAAGGGTTGTACTTTGTAAGAGAATGTTAGCATTTGACTTATTAAGGGTTATACGGATCATAACATGTCACTCTTTAGCACAATTGCCATTGAAATTAAAAATTTGCTATAAACCATTGATTGACACTAGAGGGAGTGAATAGGAGAATCTAATTTGGATATTTTTTGATTTAAAAACTAAGGACAAAACAACCATAAAATATAATAAGATTTAATGTGCAAACCCTAAGATGGATCCCTGAGATAAAAAACCACGACACTAACTCACAAAATGTCACACCCCAAACTTCGGGTCACGTGAAACACCCATAAACAACCAAACATACACCCAACCCGAGAATACACTCTCAAAATAAACATACATGCATTATATATAAACGCCAAACGGCATACATTACAAGGCCCCAACTCTGAGAAACATGTTGTAGCATACATGATACAGATAGAAACAAAAAGGAAAACTATAACTCTTCCACCTCTCCAGCACCTCCAGATCAACCAGCGTGACCGGTACCTGAAGAAAAGAAAATCCCACACCGTGAGCCAAGGCTCAGTAGAAACTAGACAGGCATGTAGTATAAGCTAAACATGCTAGAAAAAATGAGAAGCAATTTTAGACTCTCTTTCAAGCCTTGAAAACATCTTCACATGCAAACGGAAAAGTGATGATACAAACCATTATTTGACTCACTCACAGAAGCCCGAAAATAGTTGAAAAAGGATTTTTAGATCGCGATCCACGCGACTCGTAAAATAGTTTGAAAATTGGTCTATCCGTCCCACAATGTATTTCATGCAATCCATGATGCATACAACCGGCCCTCACATACCGCAACCACAGCCCTAACGCTGAAATAAAAATCCAAACTTAAACATAACAGACATCCTCATACATGCCTATACCACGGGATAAAATCGTAAACCACGGGATGAAACTGTAAACCACACCACGGGGTAAAACCGTAATCTCACCGTAAGCCACGGGATGAAACTGCCGACCATAGGATAATACCACGGGATAAAACGGAATAAAACCGCATATCACGGGATAAGACCGCATACCACGGGATAAGACCGCATATCACGGGCTAACACCGAACACACCTATGCATAATCTTATCAGGATTTAAATGCATAAACATGCCACATACACCACACGCATGTTTCCCACAGATCCATCACGTCCATGCCTAATAAAACTCTAGGTTTTAAAGCATGCAACCATGTTACACGTAACGATACCAAGCCATGTAATCAACTAACATATTCCATGCATAATAAACAGTTATAAATGCATATAACCATGTATAACAATACATCACGACGCCACCTGTCAAAAAAATCGATAATCACTCACCCAAACAAACCGTCCACATACCGGGACCCGTCCACACACCGGGACAACCAACATCAAATCTGGAGATCAACACCTGAACCTCCCCAAGATCGATTCTTACCCGAACCCAACCTTAAAAACGAACCACGGACCTACACGTCCCGAACATAACCAACACTCACACAACCGTGCCACAAACCCTATACCAACCATGCACGTCACACCCGAGGACGGCATCACATAAACACCCGAGCCATCACACGACCGCCAAAACCACAACGTCATTAACCAAACCCCAAAAGGAATCCATAGGTATTTGAATCGACTAATTCCCATAAATCAATCAATTGAATACCATAAGACGCTAATAAAAAACGAAAACCCAACCATCAAACCACCATCACACTGCCCAGGAGCTCAGTCGACTGATCCAAGCCCCCAGTCGACTGAACAACACACTGGAAAACCACCAAAACGCCTCACGCACGGTTCAATCGACCGAACCCCACGGTCTACTCGACCGAACTCCAAAACCATGATCCAGTCGACTGAACCTATGAGTTTAGTCGATCGAACTCACCCAGAAACCATTTTTCAAGCTACGGTTCAGCCCTCCAAACCTCAGATCGAAGCCTCAAAACTCCCTTTTCAACACCCTCAAACATACGTACACCCAGGCCTAACACTAAGACCTCAAAAGAAACTCCCGAAACACGATTTCATCCACAAAATCGACAAAAAAATTGATTTCTCACCCAAAAATCCAACAGAACATAAACTCAGATCTATAGCAAACCAATCGATAAAAAGACACCAGATTACACGTAGCACCCTTATAAAACATACAGGTCTAGAATCCTACCTCGGTGAGTTCAAAACTCGACATCTCGATCCATGTGCAAAACTGAGCCTTGCCAAAATCAAAATCTGACTGGATGGTTGCATAGCCCACCGTGCCAATAACAAGGATCCGCTGTTGGATCATTGAAAACTAAGCCCCGAGCACCCGAGAACTTAGAGAGAAGGTAGAGAGAAAACAGGAAGTGTGACACCCAGAACCTTGTTCTTTTATGTTATTTATATATTCGATGTGTTCGTCTCAGTATATGAATGGCATCGATGCATGGTTTATGCTTTAAAGTTGTAGAACAACATGCATAAGTGTGTTATATGCTTTTTGGGGTTTGGTAGAGGCTCGTTTGGCTTGCGTTTGGACCAAAAACCTTGTTTTGCTTCACAAACCAGAGACCAAAAATAGTGAGGGAGTTCGGTCGACTAGGCTGCTGAGTTCGGTCGACTGAAGTGTTTTTCTTAGGTTCGGTCGACTGAACTAGGAGGTTTGGTTGACTGAACTATGGCGGTTCACATTTTTCGAGGAGCTTTAGTCGATTGAAGTGGCCTTTTTAGTCGAAATAACTGCATTTTTAGCGTGTTTATAAGTAGTTCCAGGGGCTAGAATGTTTGGAAAAGCTTTTTCTTTCCATTCTCTCTGCCTTCTCACTAGCTTTGAGGGCCCGGGCTTGGTTCGTTGTTGATTCTTTTGTGGATCCATGCTAACAGGGTCGAGGGCTTCGCATCCAACCGGTCGAATTCTCGTTCTGACGTAGTTCAATTTTGAAACGTCGAGTTCTTGACTCTCCAAGGTAGGATTCTAGACCCTACTGCTGTATAATGGTGTTTTATGTAATTATAAGTGTTTTCAGCGAGTAAAAAATACATCAAATGCTATTTTCATGTGTAACTGTGGTTTTTGGGTAAAAGTGGGATTTTTACGCCTTTTCTCGATTGTATGCATGTTTCGAGTACGTGGTATCCATAGTTTTCAAAAGGAGGTTTGAAAATGAGGTGTTTTGTGAAATCAGGTGAAAAACATCTTTTTGGAGGTTTGGAGCTAACCCGCGGTGTTGAGTCTCACCTTTTAAATGTTTTGTTGGAAATGGTTTTAGATCTCCATTTTGATGAATTGGATCTCTTTTTATACATGTGTTGTATAAATCAATTTACGAGTTTTCATAGTTGTGCTACGGGGGTTTTAAAATGTTATCCATAGATGTACCGTGATAGTGTGTGTGTTGAGTTGGGCTTCTATTGCTCATCGGTGTAAGTCTGAAAACGTGCGCAGAGTAGGTCCCTATATGCCTTCGGGTTAATTCCTATAAACAAGGTTGGTGGGTGCTTAGTGCCCTCGAGTTGTGGTCCCTTAAACTAAGTGGTTGTGTGGGTGATTAGTGCCCTCGGGTGTGACCCTGTAAACTAAGTCGGTTGCCTCCGTTAATGGCGTTATTGTTGTAACTCCGTATAAAACTTGTCATTACTAAACCTACGGGTCGAGGGTAATGGACGAGAGTCTATAGTTGTTACCTTTGTCGATGTGGCAAGTCGGTACATAGGACTACATTTATATCTTTCTCCTCGGCTGAGTGGCCTAAGTGGAACTTACTGTTTTATTTACAGCTTTTCCTCAACTGTGGCATGATATCTGTTAGGATGATATGTATAGTCTAAAGGATGGAAAATGTGGGGTTTTAAGAGATAAAACCTTTTTAAGACTCGTGTTAGTCTTACAAAAAACTTGTGATTTTGGAAGAAAAATCTTTTTGGCTCTTGTGGTTGAGCCCGTGTATGTATAATTGCATAGCCTGCTTTACAGCTTTATTATCTATGTTCTATTTGACTTCGGCTCGCAGTATGGGATTTTCGCTGTAAAAGCTTTTCAGGTGAGCATGAGGAGTTGACCTAGTTGCAGAGGTGATGGAAGACTTGCTATAGTTTTCTCTTTTGAGACATGTACTTTCACATGTGACGCCTGTTGAGGCTGGTTTTGTACGGCTTTTGGCGATATGTTTATTCATGTATGTGATGTATGTTTTCAGTTTATGAGAGTTGAACTGTGGGGATCTTTTATCCAAATGTTGTACATTTTGATTAACAACTATGAAACCTATTTTCTTAAATGGGTGTTTTGGTGGGCTTTCACGTGACCCGGACGTTTGGGGCGTGACAACTTGGTATCAGAGCTCTAGGTTCAAATACCTATGAGCCATGAGAAAGAGGGTACATCACCTTGTGAGGATGTATGTGTGCTTGATTGCAAGTGTTACAGTGTTTCCCTAACATAGCATGATAGCTTGTGGTGTATACGTGGGCATAGAGGTTGGACCTTAGGATTGATTAATCTTGCCTTCGGGCGTTTGTATTAACATACTTGGGAGCCATGTTAGAGATGCGTTTCGCGGACGTGATTTCTATCAAGGAATCTGAGTAGGATGTTCAGAGCGATGAGTCTTTCTTATTGGTTCTCCTCGGTATGTGAGATATGTGATGACATGATCTACGTGGCTATGTGTTAGCATGTTTATCTATCTTTTACATTGGCAATAACATGTTGTATGGATTCTTATCCTGTTATGTTACTTTCGTATAGAGTTATGTCTGCGCGGGGAGGACGAGGCCGAGGTCGAGGCCGTGGCCGTGGTTCTGGCCGAAGGGACGTTCTAGTCCCAGATGTTGGGGATGCTAATGCACCCCAAGGACCTGTTGCAGAGAGAGATCTGTTGCGTGAGATGGTCGGCTCCATCCGGCAACTGGCTGAGCCCTAAAGGGGAGGGAGACCATACCTGAGCCGAGGGCGACGGTTGCGATGCGTGAGTTTCTCAGGATCCCAATCCCACGGTTGCCACTAAGTGGCTAGAGCTGGTTACCAGGATTCTGGATTCGCTTCAGATTGAGGAAGATGATCTGAGGGTTATATGTGCTACCTTCCAACTGAGAGGGAGTGCTTACATGTGGTGGAAGTTCGCCAAGACCACAGTGGAAAGCACTTGGGAGGCATTCACGAAGGTATTTCTGGAGAAATACTTTCTAGCGACTCTAAGGGATTGATACCGAGAGGACTTTCTGTTTCTAACGCAGGGAACGATGACTGTGCTTAAGTACGAGGCTGAGTTTACTAGCCTGTCCAGGTTTGCACAGGAGATTGTACCTACTGATGAGTTTCGTGTAAAATGGTTAGAGAGGGGTTTGAGGCCCGCTATCCGAGACAGAGTGGCAGCGTTCAGGATGCAGGTCTTTACAGAGTTGGTGGAGACTGCTATGAAAGTGGAGGATACTCTGAACGAGACACGCAGAGACAAGGACAGCAGGGGTCAGTCAGATGGGGGACGTACATAGTTCCAGGGACGCAGGGACAAGCGTCGACGGACATCTGGTCTGAGTTCTTATCCAGTGGGGTCGTATCCACCACAGTCTTCTACATCTGCGCCACCCGTTGCTTCAACGGGAAGGTTGGATCAGAGAGCGCTTGTTTATCATAGATGCCAACGGCCAGGGCTTCGTGCGGCAGAGTGCCGGAGTGCAGCGCCTGTATAGGCACAGTCGTAGTCGAAGGCTCAAGGAAGAGGGCCAGTGGTATGTTTTGAGTGCGGCCAGTCTGGGCACATCCGTAGGGACTGCCCCGGAGGAGGGAGTGTGCGGAGTACAACAGGCGCACCAGCTGTTCTATCAGGCCAGGGGAGACAGATGTATTCACAGCCAAGAGCTTAGACGTCCCATTTTGTAGAGAGAGGAGCTTCAGTGCAGTCGGGCAGGCAGTTGGTAGGGCAGGGCCGCAGTGGGCCAGCCAAAGCTTATATTCTTACAGATCCTAGTTCATCCAGAGCACCAGTTGTACCCGATGCTACCGCTACCACCTCCGTGATCAGAGGTACTCTTCTAGTCTTTAGATCATGGTCCAGTGTTTTTATCGACACTGGAGTATCACATTCGTTTATTTCTTTTGCTTTCGCATCTGCATTGGGGTTGCAAATAGATTGGTTGGGTAGTACCTTAAGTGTAGAGACTCCAGTCAGTGGGAGTGTGACGTTGAGTCTTGTCTGTAGATCCTGTGATTTGGAGGTTTTCGGTCGTTGTTTAGAGTTTAACCTTATCATTCTAGACATAATTGCGTTCGATGTCATCTTAGGAATAGATTGGCTGACCACTTATCGTGCCTTTATCGATTACAATCGACAGAGGGTAACGATTTGAACACCGGCTGGAGATTGCTTTTGCTTTGTGGGAGATTGGGATGAGGGTTTGATGTCTTTGCCTAGTGATGTGCGGAACCAGGGCAACCTGGGTTTCCTTTTCTCAACTCTCATGTTGGATGAGGAGGTTGGAGTTCGAGGAGAGTTACCTCCGGTAGTGTGCGACTACTCAGATGTTTTCCCTGACGATTTGTTTGAGTTACCACCGACCCGTGAGGTAGAGCTCTCTATTGACCTAGTTCCCAGAGCTGCTCCCATATCTATACTGTCCTATCGTTTTGCACCCGCTAAGTTGCATGAACTCAAGGTACAGTTGCAGGAGTTGTTAGACAGAGAGTTTATACGTCCGAGTACTTCTCCGTGGGGAGCTCCTGCTCTTTTTGGGAAGAAGATGGATGGATCATTGCGTTTGTGTATCAACTACAGGAAGCTAAATCAGGTGACAGTGAAGGACAGGTACCCGATGCCGAGGATAGATGATTTGTTCGACCAGCTGAAGGGTTCGAGCTGTTTCTCGAAGATTGACTTGAGATCAGGATACCACCAGTTGAGGATTAGGGACGAGGACATAGCGAAGACCGTCTTTTGGACTCGCTATGGTCACTACGTGTTTTTAGTTATGCCGTTCGGTCTGACGAACGCACCCGCTACGTTCATGAGTTAGGTGAACCGGATCTTCCATCCTTATCTGGATAGTTTTGTAGTGGTGTTTGTGGATGATATTCTGATATATTCACCTACTAGAGAGGCGCACGAGGATCACCTGCGGATTGTACTACAAACTTTCAGAGAGCACCGCTTGTACGCAAAGTACGAGAAGTGCAAATTTTGGATGTCAGAGGTGAGATTTTTGGGACACGTGGTATCGACATACGGGGTAGCTGTGGATTCGTCAAAGACTGATGTTGTGACAAGTTGGAAGCGACCGAAGAGTGTCTTTGAGATTCATAGTTTTCTGGGTTAGGCAAGTTACTACCGACGGTTCGTGAAGGAATTTACTAAACTCGCTTCACCGATGACGCGCCTAACGTGAAAGGGAGTTGTGTTTGTTTGGAGTGAGTCCTGTGAGTCAGCTTTCCAGGAGCTGAAGACAAGGTTGACTAGTCCACCAGTGTTGATTATTCCAAAGCGAGGCTTGGGGTATACGGTATACTGTGATGCATCACATGATGGTCTTGGATGTGTTTTGATGCAGGAGTGTAAGGTTGTAGCCTATGGTTCCCAGCAGTTGAAGACGCACGAGCAGAACTACCCGACACACGATTTGGAGTTGGCAGCTATGGTCTTCGCCTTGAAGACATGGCGTCATTATTTGTATGGTGAGCATTGCGAGGTTTCCTTCGATCACAAGACTTAAAATACTTGTTTTTGCAAAAGTACCTAAACTTGTGCCAACGGCGGTGGATGGAGCTGTTGGAGGATTATGATTTTGATTTGCAGTACCATCCAGGGAAGGCCAATGTTATGGCAGACGCGCTCAGTAGGAGATCTCACGGGTCGTTAGCTTATGGGGCTATACGTGAGTGGGATATGCTTGCAGATGTTAGGGAGTTTGATTTGTGCCTCAGGGAGATCGCGATAGGTGCCACCTTATTTTTTGTAGTTACTCGACCAACATTGATAGCATGTGCACTAGAGGTTCAGCGGACGGATCAGGAGTCTCAGATGATACGAGACCACGTTACTAGTGGCGAGGATACAGTAGGTTGGAATGTGGGTTCTGATCAAAGTTTGAGGTTAGCTGGGAGGTTGTTTGTGCCAGAGTCATGCCGAGCTAATCTTTTACGTGAGTGTCATCATTCTAGTCTTGCCGTGCATCCTGGAGGCACGAAGATGTACCATGACTTACGTCGTCAGTTTAAGATGACGGGAATGAAGCGAGATGTGATCCAGTTTGTTTCCCGATGCCTCACCTGTCAGCAGGTAAAGGCGGAACATCAGAGACCGGCAGGATTGCTACAATCGTTGCCTATATCAAAGTGGAAGTGGGAGCATGTCACGATGGACTTTGTGTCAGGACTTCCTCGGTCACCTAGAGGACACGACGCCGTGTGGGTTGTGGTTGATAGGTTGACGAAGTCTGTACACTTTCTCCCCATCCGACTAAGGGATTCGGTGGAACGACTGAGTAGCATATATGTCAGAGAGATTGTCCGATTGCATGGAGTGCTAGTGTCTATTGTTTCTGACCGAGACCAGCGCTTCACATCGCGTTTTTGGCAGAGTCTTCAGAAGGCTTTGGGGATGAACTTGATGTTCAGTACTGCCTTTCACCCCCGGATGGATGGTCAGTCTGAGAGGACTATACAGATTTTAGAGGATATGCTGAGGTCTTGTGTCCTTGATTTCAGAGGTTCGTGGTAAGATATCATCTACCGTTGGCAGAGTTTGCAAACAACAACAGCTATCAATCCAGTATTGGGTTGGCACCGTATGAAGCTTTGTATGGTAGACCGTGTAGATCGCCCATATATTAGACAGATGTGGGAGAGACCACAGTCTTGGGACCCAACATGGTGCGAGAGACAGCAGAGAAGGTTGCTATGATTCGCCACCGCCTACTAACAGTGTAGAGCCGCCAGAAGAGTTATGTAGATCAGAGAAGGCGACCTTTGGAGTTTACAGTGGGGGATCACGTTTTCTTGAAGGTCTCGCCACGTAGAGGTTTGATGAGGTTTGGTCATAGCGGGAAGCTATCACTGCGCTTCATTGGACCATTTGAGATCCTTGATAGGGTTGGAGAGGTAGCTTATCATTTGGCATTGCCACCTCAGTTAGCATCTATGCATAACGTGTTTCACGTTTCTATGCTTCGGAGGTATAAACCTGATCCTTCACATGTGCTAGATTGGGCTGAGCTGCAGATTGACGAGGATGCCACTTATGAGGAGCATCTAGTGAGGATTCTTGATACAAGGGACCAGGTGTTGCGAGGCAAAACCATTACTTATGTCAAGGTCCTGTGGCTTCATCGCGGGGCTGAGGAAGCGACATGGGAGCTTGAGTATGGGATGTGTGCTAGATATCCAGACCTGTTTACCTCGTGACCTTGTTGCGAATTTCGGGGGTGAAATTCCTTAAGGGGGAGAGTTATGAGACCCGAAACCTTGTTCTTTTATGTTATTTATATATTCGATGTGTTCGTCTCAGTATATGAATGGCATCGATGCATGGTTTATGCTTTAAAGTTGTAGAACAGCATGTATAAGTGTGTTATATGCTTTTCGGGGTTTGGTAGAGGCTCGTTTGGCTGGCGTTTGGACCAAAAACCTTGTTTTTCTTCACAAACCTGAGACCAAAAATAGTGAGGGAGTTCGGTCAACTGGGCTGCTGAGTTCGGTTGACTGAAGTATTTTTCTTGGGTTTGGTCGACTGAACGAGGGTGTTCGGTCCACTGAACTGTGGCAGTTCACGTTTTTCAAGGAGCTTTTGTCGACTGAAGTGGCCTCTTTAGTCGATTTTTGGCGTGTTTATAAGTAGTTCCAAGGGATGAAATGTTTGGAAAAGCTTTTTCTTTCCATTCTCTCTGTCTTCTCTCTAGCTTTAAGGGCCCGGGGCTTGGTTCGTTGTTGAATCCTTTGTAGATTCTTGCTATCGGGGTCGAGAGCTTCGCATCCAATCGGTCATATTCTCGTTCTGACACTCTTCAGTTTTGAGACGTCGAGTTCTTGACTCTCCGAGGTATGATTCTATATCTTACTGCTGTATAAGGGTGTTTTATGTAATTATAAGTGTTTTCAAAGAGTAGAAAATACATCAAATGCTATTTTCATGTGTAACCGTGGTTTTTGGGTAAAAGTCGGGTTTTTACGCCTTTTCTCAGTTGCATGCATGTTTCGGGTACGTGGTATTCGTAGTTTTCAAAAGGAGGTTTGAAAACGAGGTCTTTTGTGAAATCGAGTGAAAAACGTCTTTTTGGAGGTTTGGAGCTAACCCGCGGGATTGAGTCTCACCTTTAAACGTTTTGTTGGAATTAGTTTTAGATCTCCATTTTGATGGATTGGATCTCCTTTTATACATGTGTTGTATAAATCATTTTACGAGTTTTCGTAGTTGAGCTATGGGGGTTTTAAAATGTTCTCCATAGATGTACCGTGAAAGTGTGTGTGTTGAGTTGGGCATCCATTGCTCGTTAGTGTAAGTCTGGAAACGTGTGCAGAGTAGGTCCCTATATGCCTTTGGGTTAATCCCCGTAAATGAGGTTGGTGGGTGCTTAGCGCCCTCGGGTTATTGTCCCGTAAACTAAGTGGTTATGTGGGTGCTTAGTGCCCTCGGGTGTGACCCCAAAAACTAAGTCGGTTACCTCTGTTAATGGCGTTTTTGTTGTAACTCCGTATAGAACTTGTCATTACTAAACCTACGGATTGAGGGTAATGGACGAGAGTCTATAGTTGTTACCTTTATCGATGTGGCAGAGTCGGTACATAGGACTATATTTATATCTTCTCCTCGGCTGAGTGGCCTGAGTGGAGCTTACTAATTTATTTCCAACTTTCCCTTAACTGTGGCATGATATCTGTTAGGATGATATGTATAGTTTGAAGGATGAAAAATGTGGGGTTTTAAGAGATAAAATCTTTTTGAGACTCGTGTTAGTCAGACAGAAAACTTGTGATTTTGGAAGGAAAACCTTTTTGGCTCCTGTGGTTGAGCCCGTGTATGTATAATTGCATAGCCTGCTTTACAGCTTTATTGTCTATGTTCTATTGGGCTTTGGCTCACGATGTGGGATTTTTGCTGTTAAACCTTTTCAGGTGAGCATGAGGAGTTAACCTAGTTACAGAGGTGATGGAAGACTTGCTATAGTTTTCTCTTTTAAGACATGTACTTACACATGTGACGCCTGTTGAGGCTGGTTTTGTACGGCTTTTGGCGATATGTTTATTCATGTATGAGATGCATGTTTTCAGTTTATGAGAGTTGAACTGTGGGGATCTTTTATCCAAATGTTGTACATTTTGATTATCAACTGTGAAACCTATTTTCTTAAATGGGTGTTTTGGTGGCCTTTTGCGTGACCTAGATGTTTGGGGTATGATAAGAAGCTTGTTGGAGAAGTTTTGGAAAATTTCTTTTTAAAAATATCTCGCTCCAGATATTTATAGGCCTCCAAAATATTTTTTTTTGAAATCTTTTTGAAATTTGCCCCACAACGGTCTACGGCCTTGGGAACCTTCCCCGCATGCATATCTAAGCCCGGTCATGCATCAAAAGTAGTAAAAACATACTCAAACGAAAACACGTAACGCGCGTCCGAAAATGCCGAAAAAAGAAAACTGGTCAGGGTCTCACACAAAATATCCTCACTATGAATCAAAAGGTACAAAAGAAAAAGAGTTATTTCCTTTCCCTCAACAACATTACTCACCCTTACGGACTTTTTCCCATACATTTGGCGCCGTCCATCGAAAATCACTAGCTAAAGTCCAAACCCGAAGGTCGAATGGAGGATCATCTCCCTGAGAGCGTCCCCCAGCGAAAGCGAATCCCATACGTAGATAATCCTGCGAGCTTAGACAAAATGGCAATGGCTACAGGCCCCACACACACCAATTTCGTAGAGCGAAGAGTGCAAGCAAAAGCCCCCAACGGAAGGGCCTTACCAGCAAGGGCAAGCCTCGAAGATTCCACATCTTCTCACCCCAAAGGGCCCGATCCACTATCACAACGGCTAGCGCAAAAAAGTCCTAGCTCTGGCTTGGCCAAAAAGCCCTAACTCTGCCTAGGCAAAATGCCCTAACTCTAGTTAGGTAAAAAAGGCTTAGCTCTACCTATGCAAAAAGCCCTAGCTTTGCCTAGGCAAATAAACCCTAGCTCAGCCTAGGTAAAAAAAATCCTAGCATTGCCTAGGTGCTGGGTTCAATAGCCGATTTTAGCAAAAATCCCAGCTTTACCATGGTACCAGGTTTAGCAGCCGATTTTATCAAAAAACCTTAGCTCTATCTAGGCAAAAAGCCCTAACCTCATCTAGGAAAAAAAGCTCTAGCCCCGACTAGACAAAAAGCCCTAGTCTGGCTAGGCAAATAAACCCTACCTCAGCGTAGGTACACAAATCCTAGCTTCACCTAAGTACCAACCTCAATGTCCAACTTTAGCAAAATCAAAAGAAGCAACACATAGAAAAATAGAAATAACCATGGACAGGTAACTTTGAGCAAAAGTTTATATTTCATTAGCATAATTACATGTTTGGTTTACAAGAATTTCCAACTATGGGAAGGCAATGGAGAACAAAGGGTAGGAACTATAGTGTCGGAGGGAGCTCGTGCCAGAGTAGGGAATCCATGGAACACCAGCTCGCGACTGTAGACACCCCAATTTGACCCCATCAAATGTTAGGTAAATTTGATGATGAAAATAGCTAGAATGGTGCCTCAGTACGATCCTCGAAAAATGATCCAAGCTTGGTATTTGAACCTAATCATCAAAACCTTCAAACCAGTGAAATCATCATTGAACCGCTACATTGAACCATGGGGTCGCCAACTCTATTGTGGCGACCGCTAATAGAACCTCTTGGAAGCTTCACCTTTTTGTGGCGACCGCCATGTCCATATCCGGTGACCGCCAACTCCAACCTGGCAACCGCTAACTTGCATAGAGGCGACCGCTATAAGAAGCTTGTGGAATCTTTTCAAAAGTGGCGACCGCCAACTCTGGACCTGGCGACCGCCAATTCCAAAAATTCTGACGTGTCCCAGAACATGTCAGCATCTCATTGGTTGAAGAATTTTACAAATATCGTACCCCCTGGTACATTTTGAAGATAGAAAATTAGAGAGAAGTTTAGAAAGAGAAGCTCTGCTAAGTTGCCGAGCAATCCCGAGCCCCGACGCCGACGCCGAAACCCTATCGAAGTACCGAGGCCGAACCTTCAATACTGAAGTTCTGAAACCCTAGCTTGGATCATCGCCCGAGGACAGAATTGCCCACCACCATTCCCCAACTCGAGGATTCTTTACCGATTTAGGTATTTTGCTTAGATCATCGGTTCTTCTAACTCCATTTTCTATCTCTTTGGAGTGACCGGGTTAATTTGATCATTTTATTTTGATTACATTCTTGCATTGCTTATATAGTTGCTACATTTATATTTGAATTCAAGTTTTAGCTTATTTAGTTTACTTGTTTTATTTATTTTCATATTTGCATTAAGTTCAATTAATTTATTAATTAGTGCTAACATTTTTTATAATTACAACTTGTTAATGTTGTTAATTGTTATAATCAAGGCACTTACATTATGTGAATGTAATTATCAATATTACATTCATATATTCCAATTAAATTGTTGTGCTTATTTTTTTTTTTATTATTATTAGTTTAATGTTCCTTTTTTTATATAGTTAATGTTCCTTCACAAGTTTTTATTTTTCATTTTCTTTTCTTTTCTTTTCCTTTTTCTTTTAATATAGTTTAATTTCCTCATAATA
Source organism: Heliamphora pulchella (assembly GCA_032270985.1). Classification (NCBI taxonomy): domain Eukaryota; kingdom Viridiplantae; phylum Streptophyta; class Magnoliopsida; order Ericales; family Sarraceniaceae; genus Heliamphora; species Heliamphora pulchella. The sequence continues at coordinate 17,450 of JAULJZ010177012.1, forward strand.
TTTTATTTATTTTCGTTTTCTTCTTATAATGTAGATTATTCCTTTCAATGTACTATTTTCTTTTTCTTTTCTTTTTCTTGTAATATTAAGTTAATATCATTTTCTTTTATTAGTATTAGTTTACTATTGTAGTATTTATTTATTTTTTCTTTTCTTTTCTTTTCTTTTAATATTAGCTTAATATCCTTTTCTAAGTATTTATTTTCCATCTTCCTTTTCTTTTCTTTCAATAGTAGTACAATTTTCTTTTCTAGTATTTTCTTTTTTTTACTTTCTTTTATTTTATTAGTAGCTTTAATTTTTTTATAATATTCTACTTAGTATTTCTTTTCTTTTTCTTATAAAGCTCTATTTTTTTTTCTTTTTCTATAGTTTTATTTTTCTTATATGGTACTTTTCTTTTATTTTATTAAACCCAAAAATCATAAAAAATTATTTTAACTTAGATTTCATCTTTAAGTATAATTTTCCATTCTTTTGTTTTCTTTTCTTTTTATTTTCTTCTGTCTCTTTTAAAAAATATAAAATGTGAATAGTTAGCTTTTTCTTTATTAGTTTAATAGCATTTTTTAACCTTTTTATTCTTTAGCCTTTTGTACACTTTTTGATAATATGTCCATTTTTACCATATTTAGTATTAGCAATTTTTAGTATTTACTTGTTCTTTTATTTGAAATCATGCTAGTTTGGATTGTTTAAATAATATTGTATGTGGGTGTACTCCATGTATCCTTTAGTTAGAAATTGCATGCCGTAAGATTTAGGACTTTTATTTTGATACTTGTTTTATTTGGTGTTCTATATACCTATGTTATATACTTTTCGTATTTGATTTTGGATGTTCTCTATTTGCCTCCACTTTCTTTATTTGCATACATTTGAGAAATCTTATTAAATAACCAATAATGATTAGTAGAGGCCAACCTTATGATTGGGCAAATGGGGTGTCTAACACCTTTTTCGATTCGTACCTTAGCTCCTGATTCGTACCTTAGCTAACGAACCCTCTTTCTCTAGTTAACATTTTCAAAATCAGTAGCCATTTTTGTTTTTTTTTGTTTTTCTCAAAAACCAAGTGGCCACTCCATTTTCAACAAAAAGTGATTTTTAAAATTTGATTTTCAAGGCGTTAAAATATTTTTCAAACATCTTTTGAATCCGATATTTTTAAACATTCCAAACAACCCCAAAATCCGGGCACCACAGCATTTTCTGGTAACTCCGTTGGGGCTAATTTATAAAATCAAATAAGAGGGCTAGACTCGAAAACATCATTGGTTCTTAATAAGAATTTCTCATTTGCATTTTTGCATGCATGTGCATTGTTTTCCAAACCCCCCTGCCTGGTCGACTTGATATCCTAAATGTTCATCCGTTTCGGGGATTGTTAAGAAGGCGGGCAACCCTTACTGACTGTATGCTATCATAGGTACAGTAAAAGAGTTCAGACGTACTGTCTGACCATGTCCTGCATGGGAGGTATATTCCCAGCTCTATTCAGAAGGTACCCTGTTCGATTGACTAAAATTGACCTTTTTCATATGGTAGCTTAGAACCCCTTATTACGTGCTGCTAACCCTAGTAGAATTATATGTTTTCTTAATTGTATGTTTTGATTGCATATTGTTAGGATTGTTTGTTTGGGCTTAAGCTAGTTTCTTTTCTAGGTTCGGCTCGAGGTTTCTATGATCCTTTGTTTAGGTTAGCTTTTCGCCTCTGGGTTCTTACCCAGGTTTTGTTCTTCACCTTGTTTGGTTTTCACGTCGTAGTTTTCTTCCCGAGGTTATACCCATGTTTTGTTTTAAAGCATTTAGGATAGTTCCTCTCTCTTTCGGGCTCTTCCCGGGTTGTTGTGTTAGGCTCGCTTCCTTAGAACCCTTGTTATATCTGTGTGAGCTAGTCTTGCTTTCCTACCAGAGTGCTGCCCGTTAGAATCCTAGATCGAACCGGTTAGAACTATTTTCTTGACGGAGTGCTGCCCGTTTCTCCATTTAGAAAAACCTTCTCTCTAGAATTTAGTTGATCCCCTTCTCAGCCATCATTCTGGTTTTTGGGTCATCCTATTGTTATGCTGCCAATATGTGCCCAGCAGAGGCATTATTTCAGCATCTGTGATTATCTGTTTATGATCTGCTGTTTTGGGTATCTTGGAATTTGGCTATTTGTCGTCAGAATTTTGTCTAGAAAAGTATTTGATATTGGTCATTCTGCTTTTGGGATCCAGGTTTTCTTCAGGTCGAGATCATTGAGCTGGGAAGATTACAGTCCACACGCGTCTAAGCAAGATCAGGGTCAGGCACACTCTATAGAATATCTGAACAGCCAGCTGAGTCATTGAAAATGTTAGAGAATGAAGTTAATTTGACAGCTCTGATGAGAGCTACTACTGAGATGCAGAGAGCTGTGGAGCAGCAGACTCAACCTCACAACCAGTGTCATGCGCAAATTCGGGAGATTCAGGCTCGTCTGCCAGGTGCCAACGGATAGCCGAAAGATATAAACGAGAACAGTGAAGACTTTTGGAATGATAACTAAGGATAGAAAGCATCTCAAGTTGTCATACCACCCCGGGTTCCCCGACACATCCCGGTGGAGGAATAAATTACGGCCCAGACTAGGAAATTCGCTCTGGCAGAGAAGATCGATCGAATGGAGAAGGTGCTGAGAAAGGCTAAGGGTGTAGAAGATACATGCTGGATGTGGGCGGTTTATGTTTATTCCCAGACACCAAACTATCCTAAAAATTCAAAATGCTGGAGGTAAAAAAATTTAACAGAATCGGAGATCCCAAAATTCATCTCCGAATGTATGTTGGTACCCTATCGCCAATGGAAATTGATGACCAGCTGAAAGCCCAGCTCTTTCACTGACCTCTTTCTAGGGCAACCCAAAAATGGTTCCTCTCCCTCGATGTAGCAAAGACCAGGACCTGGGAGGATATAGCTACGGCTTTTGTCAATCAGTACAATTATAATGTTTAGCTAGACAAAACCATTCAAGAGCTAGAGACCACTCGTCAAGAAAGCAAAGAGTCGTTTGTGGACTTTCTGATGAGGTGGAGGGGAAAGGCAGTTAAAATGACAGACTGACCAACAGAAAGGAACATGTGAGGATTTTAGTAAAAAATTTGCAATCCCCCCTGAAACGCTATCCGATCACACAGCCGCTCTCCACATTCGAGCAGTTGTTTGATGCTTAGGTTCAGATAGAAGATGCAATCCAGTTTGGTGATATCGAGGAGTCCGAGCCGAGTCAAAAACAAAAAGATCTTACCCATCCAATGTCACGCTCTAAACACTAGGGTCACGCAAAAGCCCACCCAAACACCGTTTGAGAAAATAAGATTTGTAGTTGGAAAATCATCAATTCAAAAATATACATCATTTGGATAAAAATTCCCATAGTTCAACTCTCATTAATATTAAACATGCAATCTCATACATGAATAAATATATCGTCTCATGGCATACAAAACCAGCCTTCAGAAATAGGCATCATATGTTATGTACATGTCCAAAATAGGAAAACTACAGCAAGCTCTCCATCACCACAAGCCTCTAGGTCAACTCCCCGTGGTCACCTAAAAATATTTTTATAGCAAAAATCCCACACCGTGAGCCGAAGCCCAATAGGAAAAGACAGTAAAGCTGTAAAGAAGGCTATGCAATTACATGCACATAAGCTCACCCATAGGAGCCAAAAAGGGTTTTTCTCTCAAAAACCACAAGTTTTCCATCCAAAAACCACAATGTTCATCCTTGAAACTATGCATATCATCCTAACAGATATCATGCCACAGTTAAGGGAAATTAGTAAATAGACCTGATCTTTTTTCACCCGGATCACACAACCGAAAACATAACATTATTTTCTCACTCGGAACACACAATCGAGGAAAAAATAAAATGATAAAATAGTTTTCTCCACTTGGGTCATACAGCCGAGGAGAATACAGCAAAATGAGATCCTATGTACCGACTCTGTCGCATAGACACAGATAACAACTATAAACTCCTACCCATTACCCTAGTCACCACTTAAGGCCCACTAGATAATGACAAGTTCTATACGGAGTCACGGCAATGTAACCACTTAGTTTATAGGACCACAGCCCATGGTACTAAGCACCCAACCACTTTGTTTACGGGACCTGAGCCTGAGAGTACTAAGCACCCAACCAACCTGAAGGCACGTAGGGACCTACTCTGCCCACGTTTTCAGACTTACGCCGAGGAGCAATGGAAGCTCAACTCAACCAACACACCCATTGTCCTGGTACATCTATGGAAAACATTTAAAAACCCACGTAGCAGTTTTACATCGCATGTATAAAAGTAGGTCCAATCCATCCACATAGAGATCTACAAGCATGTAACAACATAGTTTCACAAAATTGAGACTCAACCCCAAGGGTTAGCTCCAAACTCCAAAAGCATGTTTTTCACCAAAACACGCCGTTTTCAAACCTCCCTGTGAAAACCATAGATATCAACACATGCAGATCATGTATAAAACTAAGAAAAGGCGTAAAACCCACTTTAACCCAAAACTAAGCTTTAAAAACATGAAAATCATATTTAATGTATTTTCTATCCTGTGAAAACACATATAATTACATATAACACCCTCATAACAGTAGTAGGTCATGAATCCTACCTCAAAGAGCTAAAAGCTCGACGCCTCAAAACTGAACAGCGTCAGAACGAGAATTCATCCGAATAGATACGAAGCTCACGCCACCAACAGCAAGGATCTGCTATCGAACCACCAAAAACAAAGCCCCGGGCCCCCCAAAAGCTAGAGAGAAGGTAGAGAAAAGGTGGAGAGAGAGATTTGCTTCAAAAAGATATTTTGAGTCTGCAAAAAGATATTTGTAGCTTTTACAGATTTTTGCGCCCAGGCCCCACCGCTCGAGCGCCCAAGAACTGCTCGAGCGGACCCCTTGCCGACATAGACTCTGCCACACCATCGCTCGAGCGCCCAAGCACCGCTCGAGCGGTCACCTCTCGGACCAACACTCTGCCACCAGCCCGCTCGAGCGAGCTCCCCACTTCTCGAGCGGCCATTGCTGGGAGAGAAACTGAAAAAAAGGCAACCAAGCTAAACCCCCCACATGCATAACATGTATAAAACCTATACAAAACATGCTGTTCTACAACTGAAAACATAAACCATACACCAAGAAATACATAAATGGAAAGGAACACATCGACATATATAAATATCTCAAAAAGAGACAGGTTCGGGTCTCACAACTCTCCCCCCTTTAAGGAATTTTGCCCCCAAAATTCGCAACAAGGTCATGAGGTAAACAGGTCCAGGTATCTAGCATGTATGCCAAACTCAAGTTCCCAAGTCGCTTCTTCAACCCTGTGATGAAGCCATAGGATCTTGACATAAGTAATTGTTCTCTCCCGTAACACCTGCTTCTTTGTATCAAGAATCCTCACTGGACGCTCCTCATAAGAAGGATGGGGCTCATACCTCCAGAGCATAGAAACGTGGAACACATTATGCACAGATGCTAACTGAGGTGGCAAAGCCAAACAATAAGCAACCTCGCCAACTCTGTCAAGGATCTCAAAAGGTCCAATGAAACACGGTGATAATTTCCCGCTACGAAGAAACTTCATCAAACCTCTGCGTGGTGAGACCTCTAGAAACACGTGATCTCCCACAGCAAACTCTAAAGGTCACCTCCTCTGATCTGCATAACTCTTCTGACGACTCTGTGCTGTGATTAGGTGTTGGCGAATCACTACAATCTTCTCTGTCGTCTCCCGCACCATGTCAGGTCCCAAAACTGTGGTCTCTTCCATAACTGTCTAACATACGGGCGACCTACACGGTCTACCATACAAAGCCTCATACGGTGCCATTCTAATACTGGACTGATAACTATTGTTGTATGCAAACTCTGCCAACGGTAGATGATCTTTTCACGAACCTCTGAAATCTAGAACACAAGTCCTCAGCATATCCTCTAGAATCTGTATGGTCCTCTCTAACTAACCATCTGTCTGGTGGTGAAAAGAAGTACTGAACATCAAGTTCGTCCCCAAAACCTCCGAAAGATCTGCCAAAAGCGCGATGTGAAGCGCGGATCTCGATCAGAAACTATAGACACTGGCACTCCATGCAACCTGACTATCTCTCTGACATACAATTGACTTAGTCTCTCTACTGAATCCTTCACGCGAATGGGGAGAAATTGTGCAGACTTCGTCAACCTATTGACCACAACCCATACAGCGTCGTGTCCCCTAGGTGACCGAGGTAGTCCTGGCATGAAGTCCATCGTGACGTTCTCCCACTTTCACTCTGATATCGGTAACGGTTGTAACAAGACCGTCGGTCTCTGGTGTTCTGCCTTCACCTTCTGACAGGTAAGGCATTGAGAGACAAACTGGATCACGTCTCTCTTCATTCTCATCCAATAGAACTGACGACGTAGGTCATGATACATCTTCGTGCCTCCAGGATGCACTACAAGGCGAGAATGATGACACTCACATAACAGATCAGCTTGGCACGACTCTGGCACAAATAACCTCCCTGCCAACCTCAGACTCTGATCTGAACCCACAACCCATCCTACTATATCCTCTCCACTAGCAACTCGATCTCGTATCATTTGAGTTTCCTGATCCTTCTGTTGGAGCTCTAGCAGACGTGCTATCAATGCTAGTTGCATAACTACTGAAAATAAGGTGGCACCCGTCACTATCTCTCCAAGATACAGATCGAACTCTCTAATCTCTCCAAGCATGTCCCACTCACGCATAGCCACAGAAGCTAACGACCCATGAGATCTCCTACTGAGAGCGTCTGCCACAACGTTGGCCTTCCCTGGATGGTACTGCAAGATAAGGTAATAATCCTCCAATAGCTCCATCCATCGTCGTTGGCACAAGTTCAGGTCCTTCTGTGAAAATAAGTATTTCAAACTCTTGTGATCAGAGAAAACCTCGAAGTGCTCGCCATAAAGATAGTGACGCCATGTCTTCAAAGCAAAGACCACGGCTTCCAACTCCAAATCGTGTATCGGGTAGTTCTTCTGTGCGTCTTCAACTGTCGAGAACCATAGGTTACAACGTTTCCTTCCTGCATCAAAACGCACCCAAGACCATCGTGTGATGCGCCACAATATACAGTATACCGCAAGCCTCACTCTGGGATAATCAACACTGGCGCACTAGTCAACCTCATCTTTCGCTCCTGGAATGCCAACTCACAGAACTCACTCCAAACAAACACTACTCCCTTCTGTGTCAGACGCATCATCGGTGCAGCAAGTCTCGCAAAACCCTTCACAAACCGCCGATAATACCCTGCTAAACCCAGAAAACTACGAATCTTAAAGACGCTTTTCAGTCGCTCCCAACCAGTCACGGCATCTGTCTTCGACGAATCCACTGATACCCCGTCTGATGACACGACGTGTCCCAAAAATCTCACCTCAGGCATCCATAACTCACACTTATCGAACTTTGCGTACAAGCGATGCTCTCTTAAAGTCCATAGCACGATCCGCAGGTGATCCTCGTGTGCCTCCTTAGTGGGTGAATAGATAAGGATGTCATCCACAAACACCACCACAAAACTATCCAGATACTGATAGAAGATCCGGTTCATCAAACTCATGAACGTAGCTGGCACGTTTGTCAGATAGAATGGCATAACCAGAAACTCGTAGTGACCATAGCGAGTCCGAAAAGCGGTCTTCGTTATGTCCTCATCCCTAATCCTCAACTGGTGGTACCCCGATCTCAAATCAATCTTCGAGAAGCAGCTCAAACCCTTCAGCTGATCAAACAAATCACCTATCCTTGGCATCGGATACTTGTTCTTCACCGTCATCTGATTCAGCTTCTGATAGTCGATACACAAATGCAAAGATCCATTCTTCTTCTTTGCAAACAGAGCAGGAGCTCCCCACGGCAAAGTACTCGGACGTTTAAACCCCCTATCTAGCAACTCCTGAAGCTGTACCTTGAGTTCACGCAACTCAGCAAGTGCAAAACGATAAGATGGTATAGATATGGGAGTAGCTCCGGGAACTAGATCAATGGAGAACTCTACCTCGCAGCTCGGTGGAAACTTAAACAGATCGGTAGGAAAGACATCTGGGTAGTCGCAGACCACCGGAGGTAACTCTCCTCGAACTCTAACCTCCTCATCCAACATGAGGGCTGAAAAGAGGAAACCTAGGTTGCCCTGGTTCCACACAGTGCCCGACATAGTCACTAAACCCTCATCTTAATCTCCCGATAGGTGGTCAGCCAATCCATCCCTAGGATGACATCAAATGTGATCATGTCTAGAATGATAAAGTCAAACTCTAAACAACGACCGTCGACCTCCAACACACAGGATCTACAAACAAGACTCAACGTCACACTCCCACTGACTGGGGTCTCCACGCTGAAAATACTACCCAACCAGTCCATTTCCAACCCCAAAGCAGATGCAAAAGCAGATGATATAAACAAATGTGATGCTCCCATGTCGATAAGGACATTGGCCCATGATCTAAAGACTAGAAGAGTACCTGTAATCATGAAGGTGGTAGCAGCAGCATCGGTCACGACCGGTGCTTTGGATGAACTGGGATCTGTAAGAACATAAGCTCTGGCCTGTCCACTGTGGCCCTAAACCACTAACTGTCTGCCCGACTGTATCAAGGCACCTCCTTCTGTAAACCTAGATAGCTGGCGTCCCTAGGTTGATGGAGTAACTAGCACTCCAGCTGTGCTTTGCATGCTCCCTCCTCTAGGACAGTCCCTACGGATGTACCTAGATTGGCCACACTCAAAACACACAACTGGTCCCCTCCCCTATGCCTGTGATTGTGACTGTGCCTGGACAGGCATTGGACTTCGGCATTCTGCCACATAGTGCCTTGGCCGTTGGCATCTATGACAAGCAGGCGCTCTCTGCTCTGACCTACCCACTGAAGCTGTGGAAGGCACAGATGTAGAGGACTGTAGCGAATATGACCCCACTGGAATAGAACTCAGACCAAATGTCCGTCGACGCTTGTCCTTGCATCCCTGGGATTGTGCACATCCCCCATCTTGCTGACCTCTACTGTCCCTGTCTCTGCGCGTCTTGTTCAGAGTATCCTCCACCTTTACAATAGTCTCCACTAACTCAGTAAAAACCTGCATCCTGAATGTCGCTACTCGGTCCCTGATAGTGGGCCTCAAACCCCTCTCGAACCGCTTCGCACGGAACTCATCTGTGGTCACAATCTCCTGTGCAAACCGGTATAGGCTAGTAAACTCCGCCTCATACTCAATCACAGTCAGCGTCCCCTGTGTCAGAAAAGGAAATCCTCTCTATATTGATCCCCCAATGTCGTTGGAAAGTATTTCTCTAGAAATACCTTCGTGAATGCCTCCCAAGTGCACCCAACTATAGTCTTGGCAAACTTTCACCACATGTGAGCACTCCCTCTCAGCTAGAAGGCAGCAAACGTAACCCTCAGATCATCTTCCTCTATCTAAAGCGTGTCCAGAAGCCAGGTGACCAGCTCCAGCCATTCAGTGGCTACCATGGGATTGGGATCCCCAAAAAATGTAGGAGGGTCTAGACGGTGGAACTCACGCATCGCTACCGTTGCCCTCGGCTCGGTTACACTCTCCCTTCCCCTAGTGGCCTCAGCCAGTTGCCGGATGGAGCCGACCGTCTCACGCAACAGATCTCCTTCGTCAATAGGTCCTGGGGTGCATTAGCATCCCCAACATCTGGGACTGGAACGTCCCTTCGGCCAAAACCACGGCCACGACCTCGGCCTCGTCCTCCCCGCGTAGACATAATGCTAAATAAAAGCAATATAATAGGATAAGCATCCATACAACATGTTATTGCTAACGTAAAAGACAGATCACATATAAGCATGCTAACACATAGCCACTTAGATCATGTCAACACTTATCTCACATACCGAGGAGAATCAACAAGAAAGACTTGTCCATCTAGACCACCTACTCAGATTCCTAGCTAGAAATCACATCTGCAAAATGCGTCTCTAACTTAGCTCCTGAGTTTGTTAATCCAAACACCCGAAGGCCAGCCTAATCAATCCTAAGGCCCAATCTCCATACCCACAGATACACAATCATCATGCTACACAGGCTATCATGCTTATGTAAGAAAACTCTTGAACACATGCAATCAAGCACACATACATCCTCACAAGGTGATGTACCTTTCTTCCCATGGCTCTTAGGTATTCGAACCCAGAGCTTTGATACCAAGTTTCACGCCCCAAATACCAGGGTCACGCGAAAGCCCACCCAAACACCGTTTGAGAAAATAAGATTTGCAGTTGGAAAATCATCAACTCAAAAATATACATTATTTGGATAAAAATCTCCATAAATCAACTCTCATAAATATTAAATATGCAATCTCATACATGAATAAATATATCGCCTCACGGCGTACAAAACCAACCTTCAAAAATAGGCATCACATGTATAAGTACATGTCCAAAATAGGAAAACTACAGCAAGCTCTCCAACACCACAAGCCTCTAGGTCAACTCCCCGTGGTCACCTGAAAATGTTTTTACAGCAAAACTCTCACACCGTGAGCCAAAGCCCAATAGGAAAAGACAGTAAAGCTATAAAGAAGGCAATGCAATTACACACACACAAGCTCACCCACAGGAGCCAAAAAGGGTTTTTCTCTAAAAAATCACAAGTTTTCCATCTAAAAATCACAATGTTCATCCTTGAAACTATGCATATCATCCTAACAGATATCATGCCACAGTTAAGGGAAAGCAGTAAAAAAACATGATCTTTTTTCACCCAGATCACACAATCGGAAACAAAACATTATTTTCTCACTCGAAACACACAACCGAGGAAAAAATAAAATGATAAAACAGTTTGCTCCACTCGAGTCACACAGCCTAGGAGAATACAGCAAAATGAGATCCTATGTACTGACTCTGCCACACAGACATAGGTAACAACTATAGACTCCTACCCATTACCCTAGTCACCACTTAAGGCCCACTAGATAATGACAAGTTCTATACGAAGTCACGATAATGTAATCACTTAGTTTACGGGACCACAGCCCGAGGGTACTAAGCACCCAACCACTTAGTTTACGGGATCTAAGCCCGAGGGTACTAAGCACCCAACCAACCTCGTTTACGAGGACTAACACGAAGGCACATAGGGACCTACTCTACGCACATTTCCAGATTTACACCAAGGAGCAATGGAAGCCCAATTCAACCAACACACCCATTGCCCCGGTACATCTATGAAAAACATTTAAAAACTCACATAGTAGTTTTACATCGCATATATAAATGTGATCTAATCCATCCACATGGAGATCTACAAGCATGTAACAACATAATTTCACAAAATTGAGACTCAACCCCAAGGAGCTCTAAACCTCTAAAAGCATGTTTTTCACTAAAACACCTCGTTTTCAAACCTCCCTTTGAAAACCATGGCTATCAACACATCCAGATCATGTATAAAACTAAGAGAAAGCGTAAAACCCACTTTTACCCAAAACCAAGGTTTAAAAACATGAAAATCACATTTAATGTATTTTTTATCCAATGAAAACACATATGATTGCATATAACACCCTCATAATAGCAGTAGGTCTAGAATCCTACCTCAAAGAGCTAAAAGCTCGATGCCTCAAAACTGAACAGCATCAGAACGAGAATCCGTCTGGATGGATATGAATCCCACGCCATCGACAACAAGGATCTGCTATCGAACCACCAAAAACAAAGCCCCGGGCCCCCCGAAAGCTAGAGAGAAGGTAAAAAAAAGGTGGAGAGAAAGAGATTTGCTTGAAAAAGATATTTTGAGTCTCCAAAAAGATATTTGTAGCTTTTATAGATTTTTGCGCCTAGGCCCCACCACTCAAGCACCTAAGAACCGCTCGAGCGGACCCCTTGCCGACATAGGCTTTGCATCACCACCACTCCAGCGCCCAAGCACCGCTCGAGTGGTCACCTCTCGGACCAGCACTCTGCCACTTGCCCGCTCGAGCGAGCTCCCAACCGCTCGAGCAGCCGTCGCTGGGAGAGAAAGTAAAAAAAGGCAACTAAGCCAAACCCCCCGTATGCATAACATGTATAACACCTATACAAAACATGCTATTCAACAACTGGAAACATAAACCATACACGAAGAGATACATATATGGAAAGGAACACATCGACATATATAAATTTCTCAAAAAGAGACGAGTCTGGGTCTCACATCCAATAACCAAAACCATCCCACCTCTTTCACTAACCCTGCATCTCGCTCTAACGAGGTGAATTTGCTAAACCCCCAATCAGATCGATCGAATTCTTCACCTTCATCACCTCCTCCCAGAAACAACCAGTCGTCGCAGCCAAAAATGCCAAGGAGAGTTTTCACTCCCCTTAATACCTCTCTGACCACGGCCCTGAATCGACTTGTTGAGAAAGGGCTAATAAAGCTTTTTGATCTAATGCCGCCTCATATCCCTTTACCACTACGCTACGATACCATCTAATATTGCTCATACCATCAAAGCCATGGACACCTAATCGACAACTATCTGAAACTCTGCCATGATATTCAGAATCTCATTAACAATAAGATCATTCCACCTCCATCTGTACCGAATGCCACAGCTGGTTTTTAAATTCTTACAATTTGTATGATTCAAGTCTTTAGTCAAGTCAGAATCTTATAAATTTTTGCTTTGTTTAGATCAGTTAGATGTCGAGTTCGAGGGCACGTCTGTCTGTGCACCCTCTTATTTTGTTTTCGATTTTGTAATCCCTATTCTCTTTCATATCAATGAAATAAATGAAAGTTTTGATTATCCTGCTTTGCTTGATTTATTTTGTACACTTTCTGATGATTTTAAATTCAAAGGGGATGTCCCCGAAGAATTATAAGTTTTAATAAAAAGAGAAGAAGAAATACGTGCCCAACTAATAATTAAAGAAACTTTGTTAATAAATCTGGATAATAAAATTAACCTACAAATTGTCAAAATTGGTTCTTCTTTATTTTCAATTGAACGTGAACAATTAATGACTTTATTAAAAAAATTTAAAGACATCTTTGCATAATCATGCGAGGATATTTCCAGAATTAATCCCGATATTATCGAACACCATATCCCTTTGTATACCGATGCCAAATCGGTCAAATAAAAATTGAGAAGGATACGACCAGAATGGGCTCTGAAAATCAAAGAATAAATCACTAAGCAGATCAACGCTGGATTTCTTATGGTAACCAAGTATCTGAAGTAGGTGGCCAACATTGTGCTGGTCTTGAAGAAGGATGGATGCATCAGAGTCTGTGTGAATTTTTAGAATCTCAACAAGGCTAGTCCGAAGGACGACTTTCTACTACCGCACATTGACGCTTGGTACATAGCACAGCGGGGCATGCTTTTTTATCATTTATGGATGGCTTCTTCGGGTATAATCAGATTCTAATGGACCCTGAAGATAGAGAAAAGATGACTTTCACTACACCGTGGGGCACCTACTACTATCGTGTGATGCCAAGGGCAACCTATCAAAGAGCTGCCACTACCTTGTTGCATGATATGATACATAAAGATGTCAAAGTGTATGTGGGTGACATAATTGTTAAGTCCAAAGATCGAGACGACTATATCTTAGTGGTGCAGCAATTCTTTTAAATGATCAAGAAGTGTAAGACGCGGCTCAATCCTCAAAAGAATAGCAAAGGAATTGGATGGAAGAGCTTCTCTTATTCGATGAAAGAAGACTACAAACTCTGTTCAACGTACAAGGGTATCAAAGGATGATAGCCAAAGCGTACTTAGGACCTGAGAGAAGGTGACTTGGTTCTTAAGGAAATCAAGGCTCCTATTTTTTATCCAAGAGAAAAGTTCAATCCAAATTGAGCCAGGCCGTATCTTATCAAGACTATTTTGACCGGTGGTGTCGCAATCATCCTGGACCTGGATGGCAATACGTTCACCACTCCAATCAACTTGGACCAACTTAAAAAAAAAATATACTACCCTTAAGATAAAAATAAAGATAAAATAAAAAGCTCACTGAGTTAAAAACCAAAAAGGCAACCCAGGTAAAAGTTAGAGCAGCCTGCAAGGTCGAAAACCCGAATGGGCGACTTTGGCAAAAGTTAGGGCATCATAAAGGGAGAGTGTCAATACCCAAGAGTAAATCAAGCTCGAACTATGTTATAGCCAGATTCCACTTTTTGGGATACATAGGTAGCTTCGTTTAAGACCACCTTCTTTGTTTTATCCATCTTTGAATTCGAGTAATGATCAATGAAAATTTATCTTTGAGTTTTGATAATAAAGTTATTTAATTGCACGAATCGAAAAACTTTAAATAATTGGGAACATTTTTCAGATAAACGTGAGATTTTCATTACTTCAGCTGCAATCACAAGGTTTTGGAAATAAAGGACAGGCACGCAAGTCCCAAACTTTAAATAAAGAAGAAAGCTATAAAATTCTACAAGCAAAATAGATCTCTCAGATCTTCCTTCTCTTCGATACTTGTTCTTCTCCATCTTCTTTGTTTCTGCTCTCTTTATCCTAAACCAACCACGCCTTGTACTCCTCAGGGATCTCAGTATGGGGCAGCTCCTGCATCTTCATTAGTGAACAAAATGGCCAAGCCTCCAGATACCATGCCAGAAATGGGGACTGAAGGGAAGATGAATTAATACGACCCCATACGCCGTGAAATATGATCTGACCTCGACCAAATTGCCTCATGATCTGGTGTGGATAATAGAAGGTGGATAGCCGTAGACCAATTGGCAAGACATCTGGATGGTCTATAATGGTCAAAATCATAAAAGAGATCTACCACTAAGAGCACTATCAAGTAATGTCTCTTTCAGTTAATAAAGAAAGATATTGTCTCTAAGCTGCCTCAGTAGCGCATATCAAATAAAAAGGACGATAAACAAAGGCAACAATGTTGTATCCTTTCAAACCCTATTTTTGTAGAAGAGTTACTTTCTCTATCAGCCAGATCTAAGAAGAGATAAAAGAGGTAAAAATCGACAGAAATTAGCAAAAGGAGGGAAGAGTGGAGAAAATGAGAGATTTAAGTTTCAGCTTGGAAAAGCAGAGGACTACTGACAAAAGACGTGATTACACCCGGGTAGATAACACTAGACCAATCAGGGTCTCAGCCAAAACTAGGGACACAAAGTCCTTTTCTACCTTTATTTGCTTAGCAATGTCCACCAGAATAGTGCTAACTCGGCCGTCATAAGAAATTAGAAGGCACCGGGCAAGCAGACAGATGCAGAGAACATAATAGCACCGCAATTGGAAGCTAAAAGGGCACCATAGGGCAGAGTTTGTGTCCAGTGAATCCCCATAGACGAAGAAAAAAACCTCTTGGCCAGTCAGACCACAAGGATGCATGATGAACATGGAAGGTATTAGCATGAACTCTTGTGGGACGAAATTAAGAATGATGGTAAACTCCTCTATAGTGGGGCATAACTTTTCAAGACGAAAGTAGAAAATATGAACCCGTGGATCCTAAAAGTTGTGTAGCAGCCTTCAGCAATGTTTCGTTGATCCAAGCCCTGGTACGGCAGGCAAACTTCTTTCAAATCCTAGTCATATACGAAGCGTTGTCTAGGTCCTAGGTTCGTAAAACAACCTTTAGGTTCCCTAAGCCCTGGTACGCCAGGCAAATCTTTCAAGCCCTAGACAAACTAGGCATCCTAAGCCCTGGCACGTAAGGAAAATTTGTCAAGCCCTAGGCAAACTAGGCACTCTAAGCCCTAGCACGCCAAGTAAATCTCTTAAGCCCTAGACAAACTAGGCACCTTAAGCCCTAGCAAGCCAGGCAAACCTTTCAAGCCCTAGAAAACTAGGCACCCTAAGCCCTAGTACGCTAGGCAAATCTTTTAAACCCTAGAAAATTAGGCACTAGTTTGTGATTTTTGAAACCCTAAGTTTGAGTTTGGTGATAATGAGGGTTGGATCTTGGATTTGTGAGGGATTTAACATTAACCTATCATGACATTGTTCTATCTTGTGATTGGAGTGAGAAATAAGAATTTAGGGTTTGTGTTTTGGGGTTAGACTATAGAAATTGGGGCTTTTGGATTTAAAGGTGTTGTATGGTGAAGTTCACATGATTAATAGTTAAATTGAGGGTTATCATAACCTATTGTGAATTTAATTCCCTAAATTCATGTGACGTATATTGATATCGAGTCAAAAGAGGGTTTTGTTGAATACAACCAATAAATTTGTGAATTTGAAGTCATGTGATGAATAATTCGATTTTGAGCCGAGATTAATGGAAATGTGGATGATGGAATTGTATAATGAAATGGGTTGGTGAGAGGAACAATTTGGGTTGGACTCACATGTGTGTGTTGTGTTGTGATATGTTAAAAGGACCGATTTCGGAATTGTTTAAGGTTGGGCACGAGTTGCACCTCGATGAAAGTCGAGAAAACTGCGCAGATTGAGTTCTCTGCCCGTCGGCCAGCAACCGGGAAAATACGTATTCGGGTTCTCTGCTCGCTGGCTAATGACCGGGAAAGGACGAAGTTAGGTTCTCTGCCCACCGGCTAGTGACCGGGAAAAGACATTAGTCGTGTTGGGGTACAGAACATACCGTTACCTCATGGGGCCCGTGTGGCCGGATTGAGTGTAATGTTACGTGGGTCTATACGCTCGTCCGACGCCGGTGCCTATGTTTTTTAACTATAAATTGGTGAAACATGGAATGAGTTTGTAAAGCGTATGTAAGTGTGTGTGAGTAGTGATGAACTTGGGTCAGAGACACCTCAATTAGGTAATATGATAAGATGATGAAATGGTTTGGGCTAATTAAGAATAGTAAAATTGATGAATTAATGGTAAAAGATGAGTATTCCTATGGGTATGAAAGGAAAACGTGGAGTAACAATCCTTCTACACGAAACTCGGTTATGCAAGGAAAACCTATTTCAGAACAAATACTATGAAGTGATCAAGTTTATTCGTGCATCTTACATAACCATCTTCGCATATCATGCATGTATTCAATTTTAGTCTTGTTCCTACGAGCTTCGACTCATGTTGTTCAACAACATATCAGGTAACGGCAGAAAGAAAGCCATGGAGTAAGACCAGTGGTCGATAGCTTTCTGAAAAAAGTTAATAGGATTATATTATTTCTTTGGATAGTTAACTTTTGAGAAATGAAAGTATATAGATGTAATCCTTTCTTTTCAATGGTTGGATTATTGTAATTTTGAACCAAATTACTATTGTAAGACTTTAGGGTCACATGTTCATATGGTGCATGCATGTGAGGATGCTATTATATTGATTGAGCTGGGTGTTTTGATCTCTCAATGAATGATTTTGGCAAAAACGCTTAGTTTATAATGAATGACAATTTTGTTCTCAATTTTGTATTTTCCTTCCTCGATTTTATCCTCTCAAAACAGGTTTAAGAAAATCAATCATTTGAATCAAGGTTCCAAGAATAAAATCATTTTCACAATTTTTTTAGCAAAAACTCTCGGGTGTGTCACCGCTCGAGCGGTGGGGTGTCCGCTCGAGCGGCCTCTGCTGGATTTCAACGTTGAAAATTATTTTGAACCAAGTTTCTCATAATTGATCTAGAGGCACAGATGGGCAATTTAAAGACAGTTTCCAAAGAAAGGATTTTTACATTGGGTTGATTCCAAAATTATAATTGGTATATATTAAAACGGGACAGGGGCGCTACACAAACTAAAACAATATTCAGAATTTAACACATGCAATCACAAAAATATTATTATTTTTCAAGTTTTTTGAAGTTATTAAAATATAGGCAGAATTTTATACTTCATGCATATTTTTTTCACTAAAATGAACAAAAGTAGAAAAAATATTTATTTTTCATTTGAATTGAAAATATTATAAAGAATTTTAAGAATAAAAATACTAACAATGGTATAAAATTGCTTACCTCTTGACAAAATTTTATTTCAATCTAAAATCAATAACTATGGCTTAAATTTACCAACGTCCGAGACCCGATCCCATTTTAATTTGAATAATTAAATATTTGGGTGATAGTTTACCTCTGTGATATTATGTTTGGGCATGTGTGCTTTATATATATATATATATATATATATATATATATACACGTGTGTGTGTGTGTGTTTGTGTGTCTCCGTTGGGCTCATTAGCATTTTAACAAGCTTTGTTAGACCCACCTATGTACGCCGAGGTTCGAAAAATTTAATTCGGTGATAATTTTAAATTTCAGTAACTTTAGAAAATATAAATTTATAAATTAATATAAAGTTAAAATATTAATTTCGATATGGTGTGAATGTGTATACATGGATTATATATATCAAGGATACATAAAGGCTTTTTTGGAACACATGTTTAGGGTTAGTGGCATAGAGAATTGTGCAAAGCATCCAAAAGAAGCTTCCCTTCCACCTTAGTGGCCGGCCAACCCCTGCTCCCTCTGTCTTTTCTTCTCTCTCTCTCTCTCTCTCTCTCTCTCTCTCTCTCTCTCTTAAAGAATCTATGGAAGACAAAGCTTAAAGCTTACTTTCTCCTCATTTTTGGAGGCTTACGGCAAGGAATCGATCTATGCCCAACAAGGAAAGATTGTTCTAAGCGTCAAGAGCTTCAACTACAACCAAGCATAATTCGGATTTGGCGAGTTTAAGTTCCCACAGGTGTTTGGATCTTGCGATTTTCAACTTAACAAGGTAGGATTCTAATCCTTCTATGAATATGTGTGATGTATATGCGATTTATTTCATGAAAATGTTATATAATTTTTTGAGATAAAGAAAACCCTAGATTTGGATGAGATGATTTCTTTATGGATAAAAATGAAATTGGTGAGTGGTTATGAAATTGAATTTGAAGTGAGACATGAATTTGGTTTTAAATTTATGGAAATATTCTTTTTGCAATATTTGGAAAAAAATATGTTAAATTGAGGGATTTATATGAAATCTTTTTGAATGTAGAAATTGTGTAAATTGATTATGATTGTGGAGATATGGAATTGTAATCATGTAGTGTATACATGAGATGCTTAGGTGAAGACCATGGGTAATGGTTGAGGTACCGATATTATTGAGATGTTATGTTGTATGAATTGAGGAGGTTTTGAATTAATGTGGGCTCGACTAGCTACTCGGTGAAAAATTAAAAACTTATGCAAGAATGGGTATCCATATCCCCCGAGTTAATCCCTATAAAGAAGGCAGAGGTGCCCATATCCTTCGGTGTGATCGAAAAGGGGTGATATTATGTGGTAATTAATTATTTACCGATTGATATTGAATAAGTTATGAGAATATGGTTGTTATTAAACTATGAAAAAATTGTATCACTTCAGTTGGGTTTGTTGTTATAGAATTGATTATTACATATCGAGCATGTTTCATGTTAGGTGTTTAGAATCTTATTGAGTCCCAGATTACATTGTTTAAATCAATCTTATTTAGGTGTTATTGATGAGAGTTTACCTTAAAAGAAATCAAGCATGTTTTAGAATTGTTTTAATTATTTTGGAGAGAATTGGCCTCTTGTACATTTTGTGTAATGATTAAAAGATGTAATTATATTCTTGAATTGTTGAATGTCATGAATTTTTGGTTTGTAAGGCCATAAGGCCAGGGATTCCTTATGGTTTGGATGAATTGTATATTTTATGATCCTTACAGGAGGTTTTTTGGATGTAATTTTTGATAAATTCCATTGGTTTTGGAGTTGTTTATATGAGAATTCAAGTGCTAGAGCCTTCATTTTTTTTATAAAATGCGTGAAGGATATTAGAACTTGTGAATAAGTTTTGAAAATATGTTTGTTGGTGCTGGACCGCTTGAGCAGTCTATCACCAGAAAGAGGAAACCCAGCGGATTGCATGGGCTTGGTTCGAAAATTGTTTTTTATATATAAATGTATTTTTTTCGTCCAAACGTTGATTTGGGTCTTTATTAAGCTCAGATTTGAAGCCCCGAGAGTCTTTTTTTCAATGGTTCTACTCACTTTTCTAAATTCTTTTCGTGGAAGGAGTTTTAATTAAAATTATGAAGGTGTAACAATATTTCTCTCGAGTTTTTCACATGTTTTGGCTAAACCTTCCTTGGAAACGTTCTTTTTACTACCGTTGGGCCTCTTTCAACAAACCTTCAACTCTTGAAGTTTATGTATGACCTCTTTATTCTTTGGTTTTGTTACATTGGGATTTGGGATATCACACCCTGAACTTGTAACAATAAAATTCCACGATATAAAAGGTAAAGAAGCTCGAGTGTAAGGTTTTACTGCAAAATTCAATCAAAAGATTAATCGAAACTAAACCTTTTCGGAAATTAAACCAAAACATTTTATTTTTTCTATCAAAATCGAAGTAAAAGAGAGCCTTTTATTTGCAAAATAAGCCCCCAAAATACACCCATTTGTGCTGTACAGGATGTCCAAAAGATACCCAGCAAACCTCCATTTTAAAACTAATTTTCAAAATGTGCCACACAGCGGAGTCCGTTTGAGTAGACTCCACACAGCTCGAGCAGTGAGATACCCGAGAGCAAACTATCCAAATTCCTAAAAATTTCTGTAAGTGTTGGAAAGTCACGCATTTTCCTCTTCCTTTGAACATAGTTTAAGATAAGTGAAAATATGAAGTAAAACATAGAATTAACACTGAAATAACTTCCAGCTTCACAAAAAACTTGAACACCAACATTTTAGTCCATAAGATTTCATATGAAAATTGAGAAATTAAACCCAAAAGCAACCTGACGTTCTCACATGCATAATTTCATGAGTCCATGGCCTTAGGGCCTTATAAAGGAATTTTACCGAATCAAACACATTCTCCCAATGTATCAAGAACTACAATTTCTATAACTCAAAACTCTAATAATACAACCAAAGGAATACATGCAATTTCTTCAAAGAAGACGACCCACCAAGGTCCCAACAATGGTTCACCTCACTCGGTGACTTGTTTCTCGTATTCACCTAAAATTGTTTATACAACATGAGCTAAGACTCATAGGAAATAGACTAAAGATGAACGAATGCTTGACATGCGATGATGGTTATGTGAAATGCACTACGTAGTTTTCTCACGCCCCGAACCCCGAGGACCCATAAACTAACCCCAAGCTGACCCGTCTAAAGGTCATCCATTAACACTTCCATTTTACTTTAGGCATAAATTAAAAACTCATTTGAAAGTAAGCGTTTTCTTGAGCAACTATATTTTTACTTCATCGATACATAACAAATTCTAAATAATGCTTTAAGTCCCAAAAGTTCGTTTACCAAATAAGATGTCATTTCACTAGTCCGACTTATCCAAAATATACGAATAAGATCAATTACATCAAATTCTTTAACTTTATGCGTACATATGGCATAAAGAAAAGAAACACTAGACCCAGCTTCTAGCCCATCCCCAAATGCATCCATAGTCACGATTTCATCTGTTCTCCTCAGAACCTGAAAAATGGTTTGGCAATCGTACGTGAGCCGAAGCTCGTAGGATAAAGATTAACTCAAATGAAATGCATGATTTGTGAGGTGTGATGGGTGCAACCGAAGAAAAATACAAATTTTCACCAATTCATTATTTCTTCACACGCACTGTGAGACCTTGACCCGTTTTCTTTTTTTGGCATTTCCAAATGCGCGTTACGTGTTTTTGTTTGAGCATGTTTTTATTACTTTTGATGCATGATCGGGGTTAGATATGCATGCGGGGTAGGTTTCCAGGGCCGTGGACAGTTGTGGCGCAATTCTTGAAAAATTTCAAAAAAAAATATTTTGGAGGCTTATAAATATCTGGAGTTTGATATTTTTAAAAAGATATTTTTCAAAACTTCTCCCGTAAGTTTCTTATTTTCTCTCTGCCTTCTCTCTAAGTTCTTGGGGGTCTGGGGTTCGATTTTCAGCGATCCAACAGTGGATCGTTGCTTTTGGCACGGTTGGCTACGCAACCATCCGGTCAGATTTCAATTTCGGCGAAGCTCGATTTTACACGTGGTTCGAGGCGTCAAGTTTTAAACTCACCGAGGTAGGATTCTAAACCCTACTGCTGTATAAGGGTGCTATGGGTAAACATGTGTGTTTTTAACTGGTAGATTGCTGTAGATCTGCATTTGTTTCAAAGTTGAGTTTTTGTGTTTAAAACTCGTTTTTGGTGATTTTTGTTGATGGAATCGGGTATCGGGAGTTTCTTTTGAGGTCTCAGTGTTAGGCCTAGGAGTGTGGATGTTCACAGGAGTTGATTCGGTGTTCGGAGGCTTCGATTTGGGATTTGGATGTAGAAACCCGTAGCTCGAAATCAAGTTCCGCTGAGGTTCAGTCGACTGAACCATGGGGTTCGGTTGACTGAAGTTGGATCTCGGGTTCGGTCGACTGAATTGAGGGGTTCGATCGACTAAGCCGTGTGTTTTGGCATTTTGTGGTTTTCCATTGTGGTCTTCGGTCGGCTGGGGGCTTGGTTCGGTCGACTGAAGCACAGGGGTGTGTTTTTGGTGGTTTTTGTTGGGTTTTTGGTTTCCAATTGGTGTTCCTTGGTATTCAATTGATTAACTTATGGGAATTAGTTGATTTAAATACTGTTGGATTCCTTTTGGGGGTTCGGTTGGTTGTGTGGTGGTTTCGAGGGTCATGTCGTGGCCTCGGGTGGGCGTTTCAGTGTTTCCCACGTGAGTGACGTGCATGGTAGATATGGCTTGTTGGTGTGTCATTTGCTGTTGCGTTTGTGTTGGTGTGGGAGAGCGTCGTGGGTATGTGATGGCCATGTTGGGAATGTTTGGGCCAGTAGTGGTCGTGTGGGTTGTCCCGTGAGTGGATGTCGGTTTGTTTCGGCGGGTTCCATCGTGATGTATTGTATACATGGTTATGTGCATATTTATAACTGTTTATTTATGTACGGAATATGTAAGTGAATTACATAAGATGATATCGTTTTGTGTAACGTGGTTTATGCGTTAAAACCTAGAGTTTTATAGGCATGTGACGTGGTTTGTGGAATGTCGTATTAATATATGGTTATATGCTTTAAATCCTGATTTAGGTTTGCATATATGTATGAAATGGATTAGATGAATCTGTGATCTAGTAGATGTAACTTTTGGATGATGATGCACATGTGCGTGTGTGGGTGTATGAGGTAGGCTGCAAAGGTCGGTGTATGTGGTAGGCTGCGAAAGCCAGTGGGTGCGATATCTGACGGATTGAAACGAGATCCTGATGAGGCACGAGTGTGGGTGTGTGTGCAATATCTGAAGGCTGAAACGAGGTCCTGACGAGGCACGTGTATGTGTGTGTATCATCGATTGCATGTACTGCATATTGGGACGGATAGACCAATTTTCTTAAAACTGTATTATTGGCCTACGGGAGTCAAAATACTGTATTAACGACCTATGGGAGTCGTAATACTAAAATCATTTTCAAGGCTCTAGTGAGTCAAAAAATGATTTTTATCCTCGCTTTCCCTTGCGTGTGAAATTTGTTTTCTGGCTCTGGTGAGTCGTGATCTAAAACTGTTTTCAAATTGTTTTATTGGCTTGAAAGAGAGTTAAAAACTGCACTTCGTTTATCTAGCATGTTTAGCTTATATTGCATGTGTTGTTTAGAATCTGCTGAGCTTTAGCTCACGGTGTGAGATTTATTTTTCTTTAGGTACCGGTCACGCTGATTGATCTGGAGGTGCCAGAGGAGGTAGAGCTGTAGTCTTCCCTTTTTATTTTTTTTGGACGTTGGAGCCGTGTAATGTTGCCGTTTGACAATTATATACAATGCATGTATGGTTTTATTTGGGAGTGTATTCTTGGGTTGGGTTCTGGTTAGTTGTTTATGGGTGTTCCACGTAGCCCGAAGTTTGGGGTATGATAACTTGGTATCAGAGCTCTAGGTTCGAATACCTATGAATCGTGGAAAGAGGGTGTATCCCATGTGAGGTTGATTGCGTGTGCTTGATTGCATTGTTCACATGCTTTGATAACATGATCGTGTCAGCATGTTAGAAACGTGAACGATGTGTATATATGAGCATGGGGGTTGAATCTAAGGACTGATAGTCCTGCCTTTGGGCATTTAGATTAACAAACTTGGGAGCCAAGTTAGAAATGTGTTTAGCTGACGTGATTTCTATCAGGGAATCTGAGTAGGTTATCCAGATTGATGTATCATTCTTATGGGTTCTCCTCGATATATGTGGAGTTGTTTAGCATGAACCTATGTTCTTATGTGTTAGCATGCTAAGTGTTTAGCGTTTATATTCATGCGATGTCTTACGTCTTATATATTGCTTTGCTTTCATGTAGACGTGATGTCGGCATGGAGAGGATGAGGCCGTGGTCGAGGCCGTGGCCGTGCTGGCCAAGGGGATATTCCTATCCCTGATGCTGGGGATGCTAATGCTCCCAAGGGACTGATGGACACGGTAGAGCTGTTGCGTGTGCTGGTTGGTTCTATCCAACAGCTGGTTGCTAGGGGTGAGCCTGTTAGGGAGAGGGTGGCAGTGCCTGAGGCAAGGGAGGCGAGGGTCACAGTCACGATGCAGGAGTTTTGGTGTATGGATCCGCCTACCTTTGTCGGAGATCCTCATCCTCTTTTGGCGACAGAGTGGTTAGCGTTGACGACTAGGATCCTTGACACATTGCAGATTATGGAGGATGAGTTATGGGTTTCCTTTGCCACTTTTCAGCTGAGGGGTGCTGCTCATCAGTGGTGGAGATATGCCAGGACTACAATTGGGGCCACATGGGCAGCTTTTACACGAGTCTTTTTAGAGAGATATTTCCCAGCTTCGAGGAGGGACTTATGCAGGGAGGAGTTCTATTATCTTACTCAGGAGGCCATGGACATCATGCAGTACAAGGCCAGGTTTACGAGCTTGTCTCGATTTGCACCGGAGGTGGAGTGCACAGATGAGTTTCTTTCGATGAGGTTTGAGCGGGGCTTGAGTCCGACGATCAAGGAGCGAGTGGCTGTGATGGGATATCGTGTGGTTAGACAGCTGGTGGACGCGGCAGCGAGGGTTGAGAATTCCTTAGCTGAGACTCGAGCTTCGAGGGAGGCCAGGACATCGCAAGGCAGTACGGAGGCACAGACTGCTAGGCATTTTAGCAAGAGGCAGAAGTCTGCTGGTCCTAGCTTTTATCCATCTAGACCACAGTAGTTCTCAGCACCATCACCTTCTGTGGCTTCGTTTGGGAGGTCGGAGTAGCAGGAGTTGACCTGTTATCGATGCAAACAGCCGAGGCATCGTGCAGCGAATTGTTTACAGCCGAGACCATCCCAGAGTTTGAATCCAGTGCAGTCGCAGGGGAGGGAACCATCAGCTTGCTATGAGTGTGGGCAGTCCAGACATAATCGTAGGAATTATCCCCAGAGAGGCAGTGCACCGAGCAGGGAGGACACACCAGTGGGTTCGTATGCGCAGGGTCGACAGCAGCCTTCTGCAGTACAGACTTTCCAGATGACAGGTTGGAGTGCATCAGCTCAGTTGGTGCAGCAGCCGACAGCGCCGAGTTATGGAGAACAAGACTAAGTGGGGTTGCCCCGAGTGTATTCTCTTATAGCTCGCAGTTCATCTAGGGCACCGGTCGTGCCGGAGGATGCTGATATACCTTCAACGAGCAGAGGTACTTTCTGAGTATGTAGGTTATGGGTCAAATTCCTCATTACATCTGTTTGGTTGCATCCGTGGATGGTGTGCTGTGTTGAGGCAGTGGTTAGTGAGGATGTGACGTTGGGAGTGTTATAGATCCCATGTCTGTGAGATAGTTGGCCATTGTCTAGGATGCCTGACCTCGTTTGACTATATCCTAGGAATGATTTGGCTGACCATCTCGTGTGCCTGTGTCGGTTGCGATCGACGGTTTGTTTCTTTGACCTTATGTTGAATTTCGGGGGCAAAATTTCTTTAAGGGGGGTAGAGTTGTGAGACCCTGACCCGTTTTCTTTTTTTAGCGTTTTCGGACGCGCATTACATGTTTTTGTTTGAGCATGTTTTTATTGCTTTTGATGCATGATCGGACTTAGATATGCAAGCAGAGTAGGTTTCTGGGGCTGTGGCCTGTTGTGGCGCGATTCTCGAAAAATTTCAAAAAAAGGATATTTTGGAGACCTATAAATATCTGGAGTTAGATATTTTCAAAAAGATATTTTTCAAAATTTCTCTGGTAAGTTTCCCATTTTCTCTCTACCTTCTCTCTAAGTTCTTGGGGTCCAGGGCTCGGTTTTCAGCGATCCAACATCGGATCCTTGCTTTTGGCACGGTTGGCTATGCATCAATCCGGTCAGATTTCAATTTCGGCGAAGCTCGATTTTGCACGTGGTTCAAGGCATCGAGTTTTGAACTCACCGAGGTAGGATTCTAGACCCTACTGCTGTATAAGGGTGCTATGGGTAAACGTGTGTATTTTTAATGGGTAGATTGCTGCAGATCTGCGTTTGTTTCAAAGTTGGATTTTTGTGTTTAAAACTAGTTTTTGGTGATTTTTGTGGATGAAATTAGGTATCGAGAGTTTCTTTTGAGGTCTCGGTGTTAGGCCTAGGCGTGTGGATGCTCACGGGTGTTGATTCAGTGTTCGGAGGCTTCGATTTGGGGTTTGGATGTAGAAACCCGTAGCTCGAAATCAAGTTCCGCCGAGGTTCAGTTGACTAAACCATGGGGTTCAGTCGACTGAAGTTTGGATCTTCGGTTCGGTTGACTGAACGGAGGGGTTTGATCGACTAAAGTTTGGATCTTGGGTTCGGTCGACTGAACCGAGGGGTTCGGTCGATTAAACCATGTGTTTTGGTGTTTTGTGGTTTTCCAGTGTGGTCTTCGGTCGACTGGGGGCTTGCTTCGGTCGACTGAAGTGCTGGGGAGTGTTTTTAGTGGTTTTGGTTGGGTATTTGGTTTCTAATTGGTGTTCCTTGGCATTCAATTGATTAATTTAAGAGAATTAGTTGATTCAAATACCTTTGGATTCCTTTTGGGGGTTCGGTTGGTTGTTTGGTGGTTTCTGGGGTCGTGTCGTCGCCTCAGGTGGGCGTTTGAGTGTTTCCCTCGTGGGTGACGTGCATGGTTGATACGGCTTGTTGATGCACGATTAGGTGCGTGGTTTGCTGTTGGGTTTGTGTTGGTGCGGGAGAGCATCGTGGGTCTGTGATGGCCATGTTTGGAGTGTTTGGGCCAGTGGTGGTCGTGTGGGTTGTCCCGTGAGTGGATGTCGGCTTGTTTCGGCGGGTGCCGTCGGGATATATTGTATACATGGTTATGTGCATATTTATAACTTTTTATTTATGTACAAAATATGTATGTCAATTACATAAGATGATATCATTATGTGTAACGTAGTTTATGCTTTAAAATCTAGAGTTTTTATAGGCATGTGACGTGGTTTGTGGAACGTCGTGTTGATACATGGTTATATGCTTTAAATTCTAGTTTAGATTTGCATGTGTATGAAATGGATTAGATGAATCTGTGATCTAGTAGATGTAAATCCTGGTTGATGACGCATATGTGCGTGTTTAGGTGTATGAGGTAGGCTGCAAAAGCTGGTGTATGTGGTAGGCTATGAAAGCCGGTGGGTGCGATATCTGACGGATTGAAACGAGATCCTGATGAGGCACGAGTGTGGGTGTGTGTGCGATATCTGAAGGCTGAAACGAGATCCTGACGAGGCACGTGTATATGTGTGTATCATCGATTGCATGTACTGCATATTGGGACAGATAGACTAATTTTCTTAAAACTAAATTATTGGCCTACGAGAGTCAAAATACTATATTAACGGCTTACGGGAGTCGTAATACTGAAATCATTTTCAAGGCTCTAGCGAGTCAAAAAATGGTTTTTATCCTCGCTTTCCCTTGCATGTGAAATTTGTTTTCTGGCACTGGTGAGTCGTGTTCTAAAACTGTTTTTAAATTATTTTATTGGCTTGAAAGAGAGTTAAAACTGTACTTCATTTATCTAGCATGTTTAGCTTATATTGCATGTGTTGTTTAGAATCAGCTGAGGTTTAGCTCACGGTGTGGGATTTATTTTTCTTTAGCTACCGGTCACACTGGTTGATCTGGAGGTGCCAGAGGAGGTGGAAGAGTTGTAGTCTTCCCTTTTTGTTTTTTTGGACGTTGGAGACGTGTAATGTTGCCGTTTGGAAATTATATATAATGCATGAATGGTTTTATTTGGGAGTGTATTCTTGGGTTGGGTTCAGGTTGGTTGTTTATCGGTGTTCCACGTGGCCCGGAGTTTGGGCCATGACAACTTGGTATCAGAGCTCTAGGTTCGAATACCTATGAATCGTGGGAAGAGGGTGTATCCCATGTGAGGTTGATTGCGTGTGCTTGATTGCATGTGTTTGCACGCTTTGATAACATGATCGTGTCAGCATGTTAGATACGTGAACGATGTGTATATATGAGCATGGGGGTTTAATCTAAGGACTGATAGTCCTACCTTTGGGCGTTTGGATTAACAAACTTGGGAGCCAAGATAGAAACGTGTTTAGCTGACGTGATTTCTATCAGGGAATCTGAGTAGGTTATCCAGATTGATGTATCATTCTTGTGGGTTCTCCTCGATATATGTGGAGTTATTTAGCATGAACCTATGTGCTTATGTGTTAGCATGCTAAGAGTTTAGCGTTTATATTCATGCGATGTCTTACGTCTTATATATTGCTTTGCTTTCATGTAGACGTGATGTCGGCGAGGAGAGGACGAGGCCGTGGTCGAGGCCGTGGCCGTGCTGGCCAAGGGGATATTTCTATCCCTAATGCTGGGGATGCTAATGCTCCCTAGGGACAGATGGACGCGACAGAGCTGTTGCGTGTGCTGGTTGGTTCTATCCAACAGCTGGTTGCTAGGGGTGAGCCTGTTAGGGAGAGGGAGGCAGTGCCTGAGGCAAGGGAGGCGAGGGTCACAGACCCGATGCAGGAGTTTTGGTGTATGGATCCGCCTACCTTTGTTGGAGATCCTCATCCTCTTATGGCTACAAAGTGGTTGGAGTTGATGACTAGGATCCTTGACACATTGCAGATTGTGGAGGATGAGTTATGGGTTTCCTTTGCCACTTTTCAGCTGAGGGGTGCTGCTCATCAGTGCTGGAGATATGCCAGGACTACAGTGGGGGCCACATGGGCTGCTTTTACACGAGCCTTTTTGGAGAGATATTTTCCAGCTTCGAGGAGGGACTTATGCAGGGAGGAATTCTATTCTCTTACTAAGGAGGGTATGGACATCATGCAATATGAAGCCAGGTTTACGAGCTTGTCTCAGTTTGCACTGGAGGTGGAGTGCACAGATGAGTTTCTTTCGATGAGGTTTGAGCGGGGCTTGAGGCCGGCGATCAAGGAGCGAATGGCTGTGATGGGATATCATGTGTTCAGATAGCTGGTGGAGGTGGCAGCGAGGGTTGAGAATTCCTTAGCTGAGACTCGAGCTTTGAGGGAGGCCAGGACGTCCTAGGGCGGTACGGAGGCACAGACTGCAGGGCGTTTTAGCAAGAGGCAGAAGTCCTCTGGTCCTAGCTTTTATCCATCTGCATCACAGCAGTTCTCAGCACCATCACCTTCTGTGGCTTCGTTTGGGAGGCCAAACCAGTAGGAGTTGACCTGTTATCGATGTGGACAGCCGGGCCATCATGCGGTGAATTGTTTACAGCCGAGACCATCCCAGAGTTTGACTCCAGTGCAGTCGCAGGGGAGGGAACCATTAGCTTGCTATGAGTGTGGGCAGTCTAGACATAATCGTAGGAATTATCCCCAGAGAGGCAGTGCGCCGAGTATGGAGGACACACCAGTGGGTTCGTATGCGCAGGGTCGACAATAGCCTTCCGCAGTACAGACTTCCCAGATGACAGGTGGGAGTGCATCAGCTCAGTTGGTGCGGCAGACGACAGCATCGAGTTATGGCAAACAGGACGGAGTGGGGTTGCCCCGAGTGTATTCTCTTATAGCTCGCAGTTCATCTAGGGCACCGGTCGTGCCGGAGGATGCTGATATACCTTCAACGAGCAGAGGTACTTTCTGAGTATGTAGGTTATGGGTCAAATTCCTCATTACATCTGTTTGGTTGCATCCGTGGATGGTGTGCTGTGTTGAGGCAGTGGTTAGTGAGGATGTGACGTTGGGAGTGTTATAGATCCCATGTCTGTGAGATAGTTGGCCATTGTCTAGGATGCCTAACCTCGTTTGACTATATCCTAGGAATGATTTGGCTGACCATCTCGTGTGCCTG
>JAULJZ010177013.1:0-23166 GCA_032270985.1 Heliamphora pulchella
AACCAACCAAAATCAATCCGCTGCAACCAACCTCGTGTCTCGCTCAAACGAGGTAAACTTGCTGAACCCATCTCCTTCCGCCCAGCAGCCCAATAACGCCCAACAATTAGATAACAACTAACAACAACAAAAGCCAAGGAGGGTCTTCACCCCTCTCAACATTTTATTATCCACCGCCCTGAGTCGACTCATCGAGAAGGGGCTTATCAAGCAATTGGACCACATGCCTATTCCTGACCCCCTACTACCAAGGTTTAATGCTTCCCAATACTACGCCTTCTACCATGGTCACGGGCACCTAACTGATAAGGGTTTGAGACTCTGGCACGAGATCCAAAACCTCATTGACAACAAGATGATCCCACCACCATCAGTCACCCCAAAATCGAATGTCACTACTAATCTACTACCGAATCATGCCAGGCAGGCTGGGGTAAATTACATGTCTCTGGGGGAATCAGAGGACCCGAGTCAGCACATCTGTTCAGTACACCTACCGCGCCCTCATGTTTCAATAACCGAGGATCAGACATCATGCTCATTCATGATGATTAGAGGCAATCGAGACATGATGGAAGAATAGAATGATAATGTCTGGGAATGGTATCAACCGATAACCCAAATCTACCAACAAGAGGAGGAGCGCAATGAAGAAGATGACTGGCCATTGGATTACCCAAGTTAACCTTATGGGTTTGACCATGTGCTTGATGGAATCACCCTTCTCTAACTTTTTGAGGAGGAAGTGTACGTCGATGAAATGCAGTCCTACTGGCTGGTAAGAATCGTGTTAAAATCAGATGGAGTAGAGTGGACTGATTTATGGGCTTCTCGGGAACAGCAAGTGAATTTTATTGAAGAGGACATCTGGGAGAAAATTGATAATACATGGGCTATTGAAGATGATGAGGAAAGAAGGGAAAGGGAAGCCGTTAGTGACTTAAATGATTTGTGGGCGTTTGAAAGCCCTCTGCACGTAAACGAAGTGAGACAGACTGATAATGTGATGCCAGGGTTATGGGATCCCGAAGACGGCGTGGAACACCTAACTAGAAGTGGAAGATATTTTAAGCCAGCTCTGCTAGAGAAGGGACAACCAAGTGGAAAAGGGAAAGAGACAGAGCAATAGGAGGAGGATGATGCTGTATTGAGACGGTTGAAAAAGACGCAAGCCAACATCAGTATCTGGGGATTATTGATGGCTTCACATAAGCACATGTAAGCTATTTTGCGGGTGTTGAACAAGGCCAGTGTCCCAATAGATGCAACCTCCGAGCAGCTCATTGAGCTTATTTCGCCAGCCGCCGAACCAAAAGTCATTTCTTTTTTCGATAAGGATTTGCCCATTGAAGAAAAAAGTCACAACAAGCTGCTTCACATCACCGTCAAGTGCCTAAAAAAATGGGCCCCGATAACCCTCATTGATAATGGGTCTGCCTTGAACGTTTGCCCATTAAGAACGGCTGTCTTCTTAGGGATGAGGCAAGACCAGTTCACTCCCTGTAATCAAGGGGTGCGAGCCTATGACAACACAAGAAGGGATGTACTAGGACTGGTGCCATTCACTGTTTCAGTAGGACCTCTAGAGACGTCAGTTGATTTTCACGTGCTAGACGTGCCTATCTCCTTCAATCTGCTACTGGGCAAGCTTTGGCTGCATGACCTAAATGTCCAGGTAGTACCATTTATCCTTCACCAAAAACTAAAATTGATAAAGAATGGGACAGTTTTGACTATCCACGGAGAAGACAGCATTCACCCCCTGAGAGGAGAAGAGGGCACAACTTGGTTGAAAGTTCAGTATAGTGAAGATGATGTGTTGCTCAGTGGTTTTTGATTTGATGAAGAACAGTTTGTTCTAATGCTGATGAATGAAGAAGAAAGGTATGTCAACCCGCGGGCAGTAATAATGATGAGGAAAATGTCCTTTTTCCCAGGCATGGGATTGGGGCGTAAACAGTAAGGCATGCCGGAACCCATTCAGGTATTGCCGATTTCGCACCGTTTTAGTCTTAGGAATAAGCCAACGGAAGAAGATTTGGAAAGGCCTAAGAAGGGACGGGAGGTCAATTATACCAGAACGCTGAATGGGTACTTCATCAGGGAAGGAGAAGATTTCCCGTATTGTGGCTTTCCAGAGCCATGGATCGACGAAGAAACCAATCAAAAGCTGCCAGGGTTGGAGATCTTTTTTAGCCACCAGCTGCCAGACACCGAAGAGGAAGAAACAATGGAAGGATAGAAGGAAGAAAAGAAGGTTCAAGAAGAAGATTGGGCCGATAAACTCGACGGTACCGACCTAGGAGTGCTGTTCAATGAGAAGACGGCTCAGCTGCGTATAACTGAATTAGACTGCTTCATGATGGGCTTCAGCGCACCGGCAAACTGCACCAAGCTCATCGTCGACCCAGCTGCAAAAGAAGTGAAAAACTGGACCCTCGAGTCTTGTAACACACAAGTTGTCTATCCTGAGTCCAAGTTTGAGTCGAAATTTGTAATCGAGGGCACATCTGTTGGTGCTCCTCTCCTTCTTTAACCATTTAGTTTGTAATCCCCTCTATTTTTAATGAAATGAACAAGATTTCCGATTACTCTGCTTTATTTGATTTATTTCATATGCTTTCTGACGATTTTGAATTCGACGGGAATATTTCTGAAGAAATAAAACTTTTAATAAAAAGAGAAGAAGAAATGCGTGCCCAACCAATAATTGAAGAGACTCTGTCAATAAATCTGGGTAATGAAACAAACCCGCAAAATGTTCAAATTGGTTCTTTTTTATCCATAGTTAAACAAAAACAGTTAATAACTTTATTAAAAGAATTTAAAGATGTATTTGTATGGTCTTACGAGGATATACCCAAAATTGATCCTGACATTGTCTAACACCATATCCCCTTATACCTTGATGTTAAACTAGTTAAACAGAAATTAAGACGGATCCGGCCAGAATGGGCTCTGAAGATCAAAGAAGAAGTTGCCAAATAGATCAACGCTGGATTCCTAATGGTAATCAAGTATCTGAAATGGGTAGCCAATATAGTGCCAGTTCTAAAGAAGGACGGTCGTATCCGAGTCTGCGTGGATTTTTGGGATCTTAATAAGGCCAGCCTGAAAGACGATTTTTCACTGTCGCACATTGATGTCTTGGTAGATAGTACAGCGAGGCATGCCTTGTTGTCATTTATGGATGGTTTCTCCAGATATAACCAAATTCTAATGGATCCTGAGGACAGAGAAAAGACAACATTCACCACGCCCTGGGGCACCTATTGCTATTGTGTAATGCCGTTTGGCTTAAAAAATATAGGGACAACCTATCAAAGGGCTGCCACTACTTTACTGCATGACATGATACATAAAGAGGTCGAGGTATACATGGACGATATGATAGTCAAATCAAAAGATCGGGATGGTCACATTGTAACACTACGAAGATTCTTCGAAAGGATTTGAAAGTATAAGATGCGACTCAACCCATAGAAATGTGCCTTTGGAGTCACTGCCAGAAAGATGCTTGGATTTATGATCACTCAACGGGGTATCAAAGTCGACCCTTCAAAGATTAAAGTAATTTTGGAAATGCTTCCTTCGAGGACCGAGCGAGAATTCAGGGGCTTTCTGGGTAAGATACAGTTTATCAGCCGATTCATCGCAAAATTGACAACTACCTGCGAGCCGCTCTTTCGTTTGCTGAAAAAAGGTGTCAAATTCGAATGGGATCAGAAATGCCAAGACGCCTTTGATGCCGTACGACAGTACTTACAAAATCCACCTGTTCTAGCTTCTCCCGAACCTGATAGGCCACTAATCCTCTACTTGTCAGTGACTAACTCAGCTATGAAATGTATACTCTCACAAGAAGGAGAAACTGGAATAAAAAAGGGTCTCTACTACTTAAGCAAGAAGATGACCGGGTCAGAAATACGGTACACGCCACTGGAAAAGACATGTTGAGCCTTAGTGTGGGCTGCCCAAAAACTGAGACATTACATGTTGTTTTTCACAGTAAATATCATCTCCCGGATGGATCCATTGAAATACTTGTTTGAAAAGTCGGCACTAACTGGAAGGTTGGCTCGATGGTTGCTGCTGTTATCTGAATTTGATCTTTAGTATGTCACCTGAAAGTCAGTCAAGGGCAGAGCATTGGCGAAATTCCTAGCCGACCAACCAGTTGAAGGAGGCGAAGACACAGAATTCCAGTTTCCTAACGAACAGCTAATGAAAGTTGGGGATGACAAATGGACTCTATATTTTGATGGCGCATCAAATCAATATGGCTACGGAATAGGAGACCTCCTTGTCACTCCTGAGGAATCTCATGTCCCCTTATCATTGAAGCTCAATTTTGAAGTCACCAACAATTAGGCTGAGTATGAAGCATGTTTAGCTAGATTGGAGGCAGCATTAGAACTAGGGCCAAGGAAGCTGGAAGTCATCGGAGACTCAGCACTAGTGGTTTCACAAGCTAAAGGAGAATGAAAGGTCAGGGTTGTAATCTTTACCCATGTGCCAAGATTACAAAATAAGTTCACAAACTAGAGAAGCTGGTGCCGTGCTTTGAATCAATAATCTTTACCCATGTGCCAAGATTACAAAATAAGTTCGCCGATGCACTGGCCACCCTAGCATCCATGATTAACATACCGCCCAGAGTTCGAATGAGCCCTTGATAAATGAACAGAAAAGAAGGCCGGCATATGAAATGACAGCCGCAATTGAGAATAACACTGACAATCTTCCATGGTATTTCAACATTCAGAACTTTGTACAGAAGGGAGAGTATCCTAAGTTTACCAGCAAGAAGGATAAAAGGGAAATACGAAGACTATCTACACAATTTGTCATTTGCGATGGTAGATTATATAAACAAGGACATTCTGGGGTCAATAAGCTGTGTGTAAATATAGAAGAGGGCCAAGAACTAATGAAAGAAATACATGCAAGAGTCTGTGGGCCACACATGAGTGAAAATATGTTAGCCAAGAAGATCCTACGCCAAGGATACTTTTGGATGACCATGGAGACAGATTGTATATAGTTCGTGCGGAGGTGCCACAAATGCCAAATTCACGCAAACCTTATGCATGTTCCCCCGTCTCAGCTGTACAACGTGACGTCACCATGGCCATTCTCAGTATGGGGCATCGACGTGATTGGCAAAGTAACACCGAAGGCATCCAATGGACATGAGTTTATCTTAGTGGCCATCGACTATTTCACCAAGTGGGTGGAAGCAGCTTCCTACTCGGTATTGAAAGCCTCCCATGTTGCTAAATTCATCAAGCAAAATATCATTTGCCGGTATAGAGTTCCCCATGAGATCATCTCGGATAATGTCTCACATTTCCAAGGAGAGGTCTTGGATCTTTTTGAGGAATACCGGAGAGTGGCTCATAAGTTCTCACCATATCGGCCGCAGACCAATGGAGAAGTCGAAGCAACAAACAAGAATATTAAGAAAATTCTACGAAAGATGATCAACTCACATAAAGATTGGCCAGAACATCTACCATTTGCACTCTGGGGATACTGAATGTCAATCAGAACTTCAACCGGAACTATGCCATACTCTTTCGTACACGGGATGGAAGCCGTGCTTCCCATTGAGGTGGAAATCCCTTCGCTGAGAGTAGTGGCTGAGGCCAGTATTCCAGAAGCAGAATGGCAGAAGAACCGAATGGAAGAGTTGCTCTTGTTTGATGAAAGAAGACTGCATGCTCTGTTTCATGTACAAGGTTATCAAAGGAGGATAACTCGGGCTTTCAATAAGAAGGTCAAGACTCGGGACCTCAGAGAAGGAGATTTGGCTTTCAAAGAAATCAGAGCTCCTATATTCGACTCGAGAGGTAAATTCAAGCCAAACTGGTCCGAACCGTTTCTGATCAAAACCATCATAACCGGTGGTGCAGTCATCATTATGGATCTGGATGACAATGTATTCTCCACTCCAGTTAATCTCGATCAACTCAAAAAGTACTATTCTTGAGGTAAAAATAAAGATAAAATAAAAGTTCGCTAAGTTGAAAGTCAAAAAAAAAGGGGCAACTCAGGCAAAAGTTGGAGCAGCACGCAAGGCCGAAAACTCGAAAGGGCAACCTTGGCAAAAGTTAGGGTATCACAAAAGGAAAGTGTCAATACTCGAGTGAAAACCTAGCCCGAACTACGTTATGACCTGATTCCATCTTTTTGGGATACATAGGCAGCTTCTTTTAAGAAGTCCGACCACATTCTTCGTTCTTAACCATCTTAGAATCTAAATAAGACCAATGCAAATTAATTTTTGAATTTTGATAATAAGGTCAGTAAAACTTTGGATAAATTTAAACCATCTTAAACATAAAGTGGGAGTTTGTCATTACTTCGATCAGAGTTACAAAGTTTTTGAATAAAAGGAAGGGCACGCAAGTTCCAAACTCTACAAATAATATAAAAAAAGAGAAAGCTATGAAATTTTTGAAACAAAGCAAGAGGCCTCAAGTTCTCCTCCTTTTTGCTGCTTGTTTTTCTTCTTCTTTATCTCTCTCCTCTCAATCCTGCATCAGTCATGTCTTGTATTCAGCAGAAAGATCGGGACACTGCAACTCATACATCTCCATCAATGAGCGAGATGGCCCCGAATCCTGATATAATGATAGAAACAAGGCCCGTAGTATGGATGAGAACAGACGGCCTTGACTACTGGGAATGATGATCTGATTGCGACCGAACTACCGCATGAATACAAGGGTGGTCCATAGTAGTTTGATGCATGCCGACTAGTGGAACACCAAGGTGGTCCATAGTAGTCAAAGTCATGGCAGGAATCCGCCACCAGGGGCACTGCCAAGTGATGTCTAGGCCAGTCAAAGAGGAAAGGTATTCTCGCCAGGTTGCCTCAGTGCTGCGTATCTGATAGCAAGGACGATAGAGGAAAGCTGCAGCACTATACCCATCTGTGGGTGGTTTTTGCACGAGATTCACTTTCTCCATCAGCCAAATTTGCAACAAAAGTCAGAAAAGTGAGGGGAAGACTTGGTAGGGTGATAAAAGTTTGAAGAAAGAAAAGTTTGAGTTTACCTAAAGAAGTAAGAGGCTGCCAGCAAAAATAGTAGTCTCACCACGATGAATTGCATCTAGACCCAGTAGTGTCTCAGCTAGGACAAGTGGTACAAAGTCCTTTTCTGTCCACATTTGACTCGCAATATCAAATAGTGCACAACTAACCCGTCTGTTAGAAAAGATGAGAAGATACTGGGCAAGTAAGCAGAAACATAAAGCATAACGACGCCGCAGCTGAAAGTCAAGGTCTCTAAGGTCGCCGATGGGACTAAACCTTTCAATAAGCCATGCAATGTCAAGACGATCACTTGATGTCAGAAGAGAAGCTTCCATTCTAGATAGGCCACAAAGTTGCATCACTTGTTGACGAATAGAAAGGAAGAGAGTAAGAACCATAAGGGAGTTCCGTGGGGGCAAGTCCAAAATGGCGGTAAACTCCTCTACAGTGGGGCACAGCTCTTCAAGGCCAAACCAAAAGACATGGGACTGTGGGTCCCATAGTTGAGCAGCTGCTTTCAACAATGGTTCTTCAATCTTCACGGCCGTTAGATGAAACAAGGAGTTGATCCCGAAAGAAGCAAAGTTTAAATGTTCAATGTGGAAGAATGACTCAAACCATGAAGAAAGTGGGGTAGCCATCTGAGTGTGAGCAACAGAAAATGGGGCCTCTAGGGCTATATTTATAAAAAAAAAGGCAAAAAATCAAAATTTCGACAAAAGGCACGTTCAATGCGGCGACCGCCACCATGTATATGGCAACTGCCAACTCCAAAAAGCATAGTACAGTGACATCAACCCTTTGACCAGGCGACTGCCATGTTGGAGCCAGCGACCACCATGTAGGCATTAATGGAAAACGGTGACCAACACATGGATCCTAGCGACCGCCATGTTAAAAGGTGGCAAGCGAGTATCAATTTGTGCTTTATACATCCTATGTAATTCTTGACATTTGTACTACGCATTCATGACAGTTGAGCAGTAAACAAAAATCAGATGGCACGAAGGCCCCAAAAATAAATAAAAGTGATAAAATGTATCAGCAGTAAACTAGGGCACCCTGGCCCAATAAACAGTAAACAGGAGCACGCAGGCTCAAAAGTGTATCAAATTGGGGAACGCAGGCCCATCAAAATAAAGGTGTATGTAAAAAAACTGGGGAGCTCTCTCTCTCGTGTCTGCCTCGAGCGGACTCGACGGGAAGGGCCGACCTCCTCCGAGCTGTCATCCTCGAAGAGTCTGTCGAAGTCATTGCCGTCATCACTGCTAGAGGAAGAAACAACTCTGGGCCAGCTCCGAGCAGATGAGACTGATCCTCTGGAACGAGCCCAAGAAGATACCTGGGATCCACGACCTCGAGCAGGAGTTGGGGCTGGAGCAGGAGGCCTAATCGGAGCCTGCGACGGTATAATGCCTGTGGTTGGAACTGGAGGCTGCCTGGAAGAAGAATACAACTCAAAACAGAATATTGATAAAGTGTGCAGAAGAAACCAAAAAGGACTTGCAAACTACTTACAATAGCCATAGGCGTTAAAGCAACACCAGTTGCTCGCATCGAAGCATCCATCTGCCGGACCAGAGCCCTCAAGCCAGTAACCATCAGCATAGTACGATCTAGCCAAGCTTGATCGATCTGCAAAGAAGAGACCAGTTCAAGAGAAATGAACAAATAAAAGAATAAGTAGCAGAAGGAAAGGTAAAAGACAAACCTGGCCGATGTCAGCCCTAAACTCCGACGATGGTGGAACAGGAACCGGCAGAGGGAATGGGAATCCATATACCACGATCTGGACATCCCACTAGATGAGCCCAGGCCCAGACCATATAATCTCCCTCCGTTACGAGCAGCTCTATAGCCAGGGTCCCCACTATCTCCAGCAGCAGGTCAACAGGGCCTAGCTGATCGGTCCGGTGCATACAGGCTGGAGGGACCACTGGGATCTGGAAATTATCAAGGCTAAGCGATTGATGAACCACTCGCTCACCAAGATAGTACTCCCAGCCAAATGGACCATCCAGCAAGATACGTCTCGAAGCCACATCGCAGCTACGCATCAGGTCTGCACCAGCCCGATCCTCCACACCCCGCCAAACGTCCCAGTGGACCTGTAGCAACTCAAAGAACAGTGCAATAAAATGAGCAGTGAGCAGTGAGCAGTGAGCAGTGAGCAATGAATGCAGTACAGAATACAGTGATCAGTGTGCAGCGGTCCGTATGAACAGTACAGTGTAGTGAACAGGATAGTGAACAGCAGTGAACAGGGTGCAGTTCAGTAAGCAGTAAAAAATACCTAGTCGGGGGTCAGCCGGTCCAATGACACTCGGAACCAGTCAATGTCCTTCTTTTCAGCCTTCTTCCTCTTCAGCCCCCGGGACCACCGAGATGCATGGGGAATAACCAGAGGGTCCACCGCAGAGTTTGCTGGGACATGAAGCCCAAGGAACTCATAAGTCCACAACTGCAAAGAAGAAGATGTTAGTCAGCAGATAATGGATAATGACAGGTAACGAAAGGAATGGAAATATACAGAAATCAAATCGTGCCTCCCAAACCCTCCAGTATTCCCCGATGCTGAGCTCCTGGGGGAACCGAGTGAGAGTCCTCATAAAGCTGTACAGGGTGGCCAGAGCGGCTCCTCCCCAGTCGAAAGATGCCACCCGGTCAAGATGAGCCAAGGCGCCCAGGTAATGTAAATGAACGGTATTCTCCTTGTTCGAAAACAAGGAGGTACCAAATATATACATCAGAAAATTCCTGGGTAACCCACTCAAAATGACGGGGGTCGGTGCAGCAAAAATGTGTGAACCGCTCAAAGAATAAAGTGTATCTGACTCGGTCCCGGTCCATCTGCACAGGTACAGCTCCAAGAAAATGCATTAATGCATCAATGGATCATGCAACAGTCGGATCAAAAGGGATAGGAGCTCCTCCAACCGGAATGCCGGTGATAAGAGCGAAGTCAAGAGGCGTCAAAGTAACCTCAAAAGTGGTGAAGTGAAAGGTATTGATGGTATCTCACCACCGCTCCGCCACTCGGTCATTGCTCATCCTACCCAATAGGGGTATGAATCGAGCAAAGCTGGAGGCATCAATATAAGCTCGGCTAGGAGCAGGGAGGGCATCATACCACTCCAATACCTCTCCAGAGGCAGAACCTTCGAAACCTCTAACATAATGACCAACCTAGAAAGAAGAAGATAAGCAAAAGATATATAAAAAACAGATCAAACAAGTGAAGTGCAGGAATATCTGAAAGCAACCCTAACCCTAGGTTCGTGTGTAAGTGACGACCCTTCGATTCTTTCAAAGTCCTAGAAAAAGACTAGGTACCCTAACCCTAGGTTGGTGTGTAAGTGACGACCCTTCGGTTCTTTCAAAATCCTAGGAAAAGACTAGGTACCCTAACCCTTGGTTCGTGTGTAAGTGACGACCCTTTGATTTTTTCAAAGTCCTAATAAAAGATTAGAAACCCTAAGCACTGGTACGCCAGACGAATCTCTATCTTTTGTGTTAAAAAAAAAGCAGCAAAAATCTCCCCTTTGATATTTACCCCTTTTGCCCCCCTTTTTCTAATAAATTTGCCTATTCTTTTCAGGATTTTCTAAAATTTTCATTAACTTCTCTAAAATTTTCGCCATATGTTTCCCAAAAAAAAAGAAGAAAAAACAAAAAAAAAAATCTTTTCAATTATCTAGAATTTTCTAAAAATTTTTAGAATTTTCTAAGATTTTCGAAAATTTTTTGAAAAATGCCCTTTAAGTTTTTACAATTTTTGAAAATTTTCCTTGGATCCTAGATTTTAAGAATTTTCGACAAAAATTTTCTTACAATTTTTGAAAATTTTCTCCCCTTAGTTTTCATACTTTTAAAAAAAATTTCCTAAAATAAAATAACAAGCCCCTTTATCTTGTGATTTTAACCGCCTCTTTTATTGTTTGATCAAAACCTAGTGTCCCTACTATTTTAATCTCCATTGCATAGGTCCCTAAGCTAAGACATCATCACATATCATCCATATCATCATCCAAACATCATTACATCAAATCACACCATATTGGGGATCCTAGGCATGCTTCTACATTTGATATATCATAAAAACATGCTATGGATTTAAAAACAGTGAAGATGAGAAACCTACCGAGGGTCGCCGGCGAGAGATATGGAGGTCTGGCTCCCATAGCAGAATGTCGGCAGCAACTGCATCAGTAGGTGGGTCGTAGCGCCTCATCCCACTCGGAGTCAAACGGTGTGGATCCGATACGTATGTATGAGGATCGAAGGGTGCCGAGTGGCCATCCCCAGCAT
Organism: Heliamphora pulchella; assembly: GCA_032270985.1. Lineage (NCBI taxonomy): Eukaryota > Viridiplantae > Streptophyta > Magnoliopsida > Ericales > Sarraceniaceae > Heliamphora > Heliamphora pulchella. The sequence continues at coordinate 11,351 of JAULJZ010177013.1, forward strand.
CGAGGTGAAGAAAGCCAGCCACCTCGGCCTCGACAGTAGCATCTGCAGCCGCCAGTGCCTCCTCCTCGGCAGCTCGACGAGAGGCACACTCCGCCTCGAACAAAAGTGCATCCATCGTAGTAGAAGGCTAGGTGTAAGAGACCCCTCTAATAGGAAGACTAGAGGTCGTACCCCCAAGAGCCCCACAGGATGAGCTCTCAGCAGGAAAAGGACCTTGTCGTGCCCCTGGATCATCGTCTCCATGACCCGAGCCTGCCGCGAAGAGGAATGGAATCACGAATAAGAGTGTAAACATCGTGAATCAAGAAAAAGTACTCAGAAGAACAAGACAAAAAGCTCAAAGAGCGAGAGAAAGCAAAAAAATTGAGAGGGAGTTGAGAGAGGGTTGAGAACTAGAGAGAGAGTGAGAAGGTGAGGAATGAGCCCCAACCCGCGCGCCTGGTAATCCTTATACGCGCCTCTAGTTGGCGGTTGTCATGCCTATTTGTAGCGACCGCCAGGTTTCCCAAAAGGCACCAGGCGACCGCCACCTCAAAAGGGTTTATATCTGGCGACTGCCATGTCAAAAGGGTTCTGTCTAAGCGGTCGCCAGGTTGTCAAAAAGTCTTGTTATGTCAGTTTCCCATTATGGCGTTTTGGGTTTTGAGAGGGGCTGTTTGGGGCTTTAATGTATGTTTTTGTTTATATTATTACTTGCATGCATTTTATTTCTTATTTTATGTGTCTATTAGTGTGTTTATTATTATTTTCTCTTTGTTAGCAAAAATGATTTTCAGAAAATATAAATTTCTTATTTCATGTATGTGTTTTTCTAAAAAATGATTTTGAGAGCTTTTCAAAAATAATCTTGAGCGTTATATATATATATATATATATATATATATATATACTTCAAATTTTGTGTTTAAAAAAAAATTTGCAAAAATAATTGTGTGATTTGTACATTCATGCTTTAACCCTCATTGTTCGATAAACGTAATTTTAAACCGTAACTTGGTTTTTAATTATTTTTATCTCGTAACTCGTCCCGAATTTTTAGGTCTTAACCCGACCTATTAATTCGTTGTTTCTCTTCCGATAAATTTAATTTTAAGCCGTAACTAGGCTTATAATTATTTTTCGTCTTGAGTTTTTAGGTCTTAACTCGACCTATTAATTTGTGGTTGTTCCTTCCGATAAATTTAATTTTAAGCCGTAACTAGGCTTTTAATTATTTTTACCTCATCTTTCGTCCCGAGTTTTTAGATCTTAACCCGACCTATTAATTCGTTATTTATCTTCCGATAAATTTAATTTTAAGCCGTAACTAGGCTTTTAATTATTTTTACATCATCTTTCGTCCCGAGTTTTTAGATCTTAACCCGACCTATTAATTCGTTGTTTATCTTCCGATAAATTTAATTTTAAGCCGTAACTAGGTTTTTAATTATTTTTCGTCCTGAGTTTTTTGGTTTTAACTCGACCTATTAATTCATGATTTCTCTCCCGATAAATTTAATTTTAAACCGTAACTTAACTTTTAGTTATTTTTATCCAGCTTTCATCCCGAGATTGTGAGGTTTTAACTCGACCGATCAACTGCTTTTCCGGTTAAGGTAATTTCTTATATCTTGACTCGATCTTTTTAATTATTTTATCCCCAACTGAGTTCTTAAATCTTAACTCCATCTTTGACTTGTTTATGCTTCCCTTTAGATCTTAACTCGATCCTTAGGATCTGCTTACATCATATCAGCATCTGCATCATGTTTCTTATCTTGCATCCTTACATTTGCCCCATGAACTACGTTTTGGTCTGATCCTTAGCAAAGGGATACGTAGGCAACTCGATAAAAGTTCGAGTAAGACCAATATCATATGAATGCTTGTGTGCTTGTGGCCTAAGATTGACGACTCAATCAAATGACTGTTGTCTCTGGATCTTTGATATAACTTTAATCACACGTTGCTACGCAAGTTATATCAAAGAGGAAAATCTGTAGACACCCCAATCTGACCCCGCCCAATCTTAGGTGAATCCGATGATGAAAATAAGTGGAGTGGTGCCTCAATTTGATCCTCAGGAAGTGATCCAATGTGAGATCCTGTACCGTTTTAATTTTGATATATATAAATGATGGCGTGTTTTTCCTTCATGTTATATATCATCGATGCATGGTTTATGTTTTGGAGTTATAGAACAGCATGTATATAAGTGTTTTATGCTTTTTCGGACCTTGTTTAGGCTTGCTTGGTTGGCCTTAGAACACAAAACCCGACACCAAAATAGTAGGCTGTTCGGTCGACTGAACTGGTGAGTTCGGTTGACTGAACTGAAAACTAGAAGGTTGAGAACCTTGTGTTCGGTCGACTGGGGGGCTTGGTCCATTTGACTGAACCATTTTTCTTGAGTTCGATCGATTTAGCTCAAGGGTTTGATCAACTGAACTAACGAGGTGTATGTTTTTCGAGGAGCTCCAGTCGACTGAAGTGACCTCTTCAGTCGACTGAACTGCCTTTTTGGCGAGTTTATAAGTATTCCAGGGGCTAAAATGTTTGGGAAAAGATATCTTTTCCATTCTCTCCACATATTTAACCCGTCCGAGCCTAGTTTTTGACGATCAGCTTGTGGATCCCTGCTCTTCGCGCTCATCCGGTCAGATTCTCATTCCGACGAGGTTCGATTTTTGAGGCGTCGATTTTTGACCCAACGAGGTAGGATTCTAGACCTACTACTGTTATGAGGGTGTTATACGCAATTATATGTGTTTTTACTGGGTAGAAAATGCATCAAATGTCATATTTTCTGTTTAAGCCTTGTTTTTCTGATAAAAAGCATGTTGTTAGCTTTTCTTGGCTTATAGTACTATATAACACATGGTAGTATGATTTTCAAAGGATTTTCTTGAAAACGGTGGAAAATGATGATTTTTGGTAGAAATCTCAACACTTGGTGCTTTGGAGGTTTGGAGCTCGCCTTCGGGGTTGAGTCTCATGTTTTGAAACGTTTTGTTGAAAATGGAGAAAAACATTATGAAAATGTTTTGTTGATCTCCATGTTGATGGATGGATCTATATACATATATAATGTATTATCTTTGAGAAAATATTTTCGTAGTTGAGCTACGGTACTATTTTTAGAAGATTATCTAGATGTACCGGAATGACGTGTATTTGGCACGAGTTACCCTCGGTATAAGTCTGGAAACGTGCACAGCATAGGTACTCAGGTCATTCGGGTTAGTCCTCGTAAATTGAGATGGATGGGTGCTCAGTTCCCTCGGGTTGTCGCCCGTAAATTGAGTGGTTACATTATGGTGCTCCGTATAGAACTTGTCATTACCTAGCAAGCCTTAAGTGGTGCAGGACGAGGGTAATGGACATGAGTCTATAGTTGCTTCCTTTGTCTGTGTGACAGAGTCGGTTCATAGGATTTTTTTCTCCTTTTCCACGATGGTACATTCCATGAGGGAACGATGTTTTGGTTACTGTTTTGCTTCAACTGTAAAATGTGTTTTGCATTGTTTAAATGCTTAGTTGTAAAAGAAAAACTGTTTTGGAGGTTTGTGGAAAAGTTGGAGTTTTATGACGTAAAACCTTTTGGGGTCTTGTGGTTGAGTTTACTCCCACTCTACGTGATTGCATATTTCTTGCTTTATAGCTTTGTGCTCTATTTCTGCTGGGTTTCGGCTCACGGGTGGGATTTTCTGTAAAACTATTTTCAGGTGATGCTTTGGATGATGACCTTGGGTAGCTTTGGTGATGCCCATAGTGGCGGAAGACTTTTGTAATTTTTCTTTTTGGCATGCCTGTTCCTGAAGGTAGTTTTGTATGCCATAAGGCGATATATTTATGCATGTTATACAGGATGTTTATTGCATATGAGAGATGCATACTGGGTTTTCTTGTGATTTTAACAGGTAGATTTGAATGCATGAAAACCTTTTCTTTTGTAAAAATTGGTGTTTGGTGGATTTTCACGTGACCTTGGATTTTGGGGCGTGACAACTTGGTATCAGAGCTCTGGGTTCGAATATCTAAGAGCCATGGGAAAAGGGGTTTATCACCTGGTGAGGTTAATTGTGTATGCTTGCTTGCATGTGTTTAAATGTTGGTTTATAACATGTTAATAGCTTTCTGAGCATGATAATTGTGTATATGTGGGTATGGAGGTGGAATCTCAGGATTGATAAGTCTTGCCTTTGGGCGTTTAGTTAAACATATTTGGAAGCCAAGTTAGAAGCGCGTTTGGCCGACGTGTTTTCTAGTAGGGAATCTGAATAGGTTATCCAAATAGACGAGTCTGTCTTGTTAGTTCTCCTCGGTATGTGAGACGTGTTAACATGATCTTATGTGGCTATGTGATAGCATAATTATGTGTTTTTGTTACGTAGTAACATGTTGTAGGAAAGCTTATCTTGTTTATATTGCTTTCTATAGAATTATGTCTACGCGAGGAGCGCGGGGACGGGGTCGTGACCGAGGCCATGGCTGAGGTCGTGCTTATGTTCAGGTTCTAGAGGAGGGAGACGTTCATCCCCCATAGGAACAAGTAGGCGGTGCTGACGTTGTCCAGGAGATGCTTGCCACTATGCGAGTCATGGCAGAAGCAACCAGGGCTAGTGTACGGGTTCCTGAGCCAAGGGCTTCTGTGGCTATAAGAGAGTTTCAGTGTTTGGATCCTCCAACCTTTGCTGGAGAGCCAGACCTCAAGATTGCTACTGAGTGGTTAAAAGTGACCACGTCTATCTTTGATACTCTAGATATTGAAGAGGATGCTTTGCGGGTAAAGTTGGCGGTGTTCCAACTACGGGAAGATGCTAGAGAGTGGTGAAAGTTTGCAAGACCACAGTAGATGAGACGTGGGCTGCTTTCACGAGAGTCTTCTTGGAGAAGTATTTCCTGAGATCTTCGAGAGATACTTACCGAGAGGAGTTCCTCTCCCTTGTTCAGGGGAATTTGCCTGTGGTCCAGTATGAGGCCAAGTTCGCGAATCTGTCGCGATTTTCACCAGAGATGGTATTGACAGAGGAGTTGCGTACTCGGAGGTTTGAGAGAAGACTTTGACCTGCTATCAAGGATAGGGTCGCAGCTCTAGATGTGGAGGTGTACATCAAGCTGGTGGAAGCAGCTATCCGGGTAGAGAACTCGCTGGCAGATAGCCGCAGGATCATAGAGGGTAAAAAGTAGCAGGGCAGTGGAGATACACAGTCTCAAGGGCACAGGAACAAGCGCCAGAGATCGTCTGGATCTAGTTCTCATTTTACTGGATCTTATCAGCCGCAATCGTCTGCACCTACACTTTTAGTGGCCTAGACAAGAAGGCCAGAGCAGAGAGGGTTGATCTATTATCGATGTGGACAGTCGGGGCATCATGCAGTAGAGTGCCAGTAGAAGGGCCAGACTCAGAGTTCAGCGCCCATCCAGTCACAGGCGAGGGACCCACCTATCTGTTTTGGGTGTGGCCAGTCTGGGCACTTTCGTAGACAGTGTCCTAGAGAGGGGAATGTCCAGGATGCGACATGAGCATCAGTTGCTTCATCTGTACAGAGGCGACAGGCTCTGCAGCAGCCTAGGGCTCAGACTTCAAGGTTTGCAAAAGGAGGTGCTTCAGCTCAGTCAGTGAGGCAACCATCGACTCAGGGTTATGGTGGGTAGACCAGACTACCACAGGCCAGGGCTTATGTTCTTATGGATCGCAGTGCTTCCAAAGTACCAATCACGTCTGATGTGGCAGTTACTCCAGCCATGATCAGAGGTACTCTTCTAGTCTTTAGATCACGAGCCAGTGTTCTTATAGACACAGGAGCATCATATTCGTTTATATCCTCTGCATTTTTGTCTACATTGGGGTTGAAAATGGACTGGTTAGGTAGTACCTTGTGTGCTGAGACCCCAGTTAGTGGGAGTGTGACGCTGAGCCTTATTTGTAGATCCTGCGTGTTGGAGGTCGCCGGTCATTGTTTAGAGTTTGATTTTATCATTCTAGACATGACCACATTTGACATCATCCTAGGAATAGACAGGCTGACGACCTATCATGCCTATATAGATTGTGAGCGATGGAGAGTGTTGATCTGTACACCGGAGGGTGACTGTTTCTACTTTATGGGTGATCGGGATGAGAGCTTGGGGTCTGTACCAGGTGCCGCGCGAGTTCGAGGGAACTTGGGTTCTCTCTTTTCTGGTCTCAGATTGGATATGCCAGATGAGGTTCGAGGGGAGTTACCCCCTATGGTGTGTGACTATCCGAATGTCTTTCCCGACGATCTGTTTGAGTTGTCACCGAGCTGTGATGTGAAGTCTCCATTGATCTTATTATAGGAGCGGCTCATATCTCTATGCCATCATATCGCTTTGCACCTGTTGAGTTACGAGAACTCGAGGTGCAGTTGCAGGAGTTACTGAACAAAGGGTTTGTATGACCGAGTACGTCGTCATGGGGAGCACCAGCTTTGTTTGTGAAGAAGAAGGATGGGTTGTTGAGACTATGTATAAACTATAGGAAGCTGAACCAGGTGACGGTGAAGAATAAGTATCCTATGTTTAGGATTGATGACCTGTTTGATCAGTTGATGGAATCGCGTTGCTTTTTGAAGATTGACTTGAGGTCAGGGTATCATCAGCTGCGGATTAGGGACGAGGACATAGCGAAGACCACCTTTCGAACTCGCTATGGTTAGTACAAGTTTCTGGTTATACCGTTTGGTCTGACGAACGCCCCTGCCACATTTATGGGTTTGATGAACCGTATCTTTCATTCCTACCTGGACAGTTTTGTGGTCGTGTTCGTGGATAATATTTTGGTTTATTCGCCCACGAGGGAGATGCATGAGGAGCATCTGCACGTCGTCTTGCAGCTTCTAAGAGAACATAGCTTGTATGCAAAGTTCGAGAAGTGCGAGTTCTGGATGTTAGAGGTGAGATTCCTTGGACACGTGGTGTCGAAGGATGGGGTATCAGTGGACTCGACAAAGACTGATGTAGTGACGGATTGGCAGCGACCAAAGAACGTTTTTGAGATCTGTAATTTTTTGGGTTTAGCGGGTTATTATCGGTGGTTCGTGAAGGACTTCTCTAGGCTTGCAGCACCGATGACGCGTCTGATGCGGAAGGGAGTCAGTTTTGTGTGGAGTGATTCTTGTGAGTCAGCTTTCCAAGAGCTGAAGAGGAGATTGACCAGTGCACCAGTGTTGATTATTCCTGAGCGAGGTCTGGGGTGTACAGTGTACTGTGATGCGTCACTTGACAGTTTTGGCTGTGTATTGATGCAGGGAGGCAAGGTTGTAGCCTACGGTTCGCGACAGCTGAAAACACACGAGAGGAATTACCCGACTCATTATCTGGAGTTGGCAGTCGTAGTCTTCGGTTTGAAGACATGGCGGCATTATCTATATAATGAACATTTCAAGGTTTTCTTTGATCACAAGAGCTTGAAGTACTTGTTTTCACAGAAAGACCTGAATCTTCGCCAGCGACGATGGATGGAGTTGTTGGGAGACTACAACTTTGATTTGCAGTACCATCCAGGTAAGGCAAATGTTGTAGCTGATGCGCTTAGCAGGAGATCTCATAGTTCGTTAGCTTCTGTGGCTCTACGAGAATGGGACATGCTCGGAGCTGCTGGGGAGTTTGATCTATGTCTCAGGGAGACAAGAGATGGTGCGACTTTATATTCTATAGCTTCACAGCCTGCATTGGTTGCACGTGTGCTAGAGGCTCAGAGGACTGATCAGGAGGCTCAGATGATACGGGGCCGCATTGCTAACGGGAAGGACACAACAGGATGGGTGTGAGTTTAGATCAGAGTCTGAGGTTGACCAGGCGTTTGTTTGTGCCAGAGTCGTGCCGTTCTGAGGTGTTACATGAGTTTTATCACTCACGTCTTGTAGTGTATCTGGGAGGCACGAAGATGTATCACGATCTTCGCCGACAGTTCTGGTGGACGGGAATGAAAAGGGACGTGATCCGATTCGTTTCTCGATGCTTTACTTGTCAGCAAGTAAAGGTGGAGCACTAGAGACCTGCAAGGTTCTTGCAGCCGTTGCCTGTATCTGAGTGGAAGTGGGAGAATGTCACTATGGATTTTGTATTAGGACTTCCACGCTCGCCGAAGGGACACGATGCTGTTTGGGTTATAGTGGACAGGTTGACGAAGTCTGCGCACTTCCTCCCTACCTGACTGAGAGACCCCTAGACCGATTGAGTAGATTGTACATTCGAGAGATAGTCCGAATACACGGAGTACCTGTGACTATTGTTTCTGGTCGAGACCCGCGCTTTTGGCAGAGTCTTCAGATGGCTTTTGGGATGAGCGTGACTTTTAGTACAGCTTTTCATCCTCACACCGACCGTCAGTCTGAGAGGACCATCCAAATTTTGGTGGACATGCTGAGAGCCTATCTGCTTGATTTTTGGGATTCTTGGGAGAATCATCTATCATTGGCAGAGTTTGCATACAACAATAGCTATCAGTCTAGTATTGGGATGGCACCGTACGAGGCTCTGTATGGTAGACCTAGTAGGTCACCTATTTGTTGGACAGAGGTGGGAGAGACTGCTATTTTGGGACCTGACTTAGTACGGGAGACGATGGAGAAGATTGCCAGATTCGTCAGCGTCTGGTGACAGCTCAGAGCCTCCAGAAGAGTTATGCGGATCGGAGGAGGAGACCATTAGAGTTTGCAGTGGGGGATCACGTGTTTTTGAAGGTCTCACCACGCAGACGATTGATGAGGTTTGGTCGTCGCGGGAAGCTAACACCACGTTTTATTAGACTGCTTGAGATCCTGGAAAGGATTGGGGTGGTAGCATACCGTTTGGCTTTGCCACCTCAGTTAGCATCTGTGCACAATGTCTTTCACGTTTCTATGCTTCGGAGGTACGATCCGGATCCGTCTCATGTTTTAGATTAGACTGAGTTGCGTGTTGATGAGGATGTCACGTATGAGGAATGCCCAGTGAGGATTCTGGATACAAAGGAGCAAGTGTTGCGGGGGAGAACGATTGCGTATGTCAAGGTTCAGTGGCTTCATCATGGGGTTGAGGAAGCGACATGGGAGCTTAAGTCCGAGATGCGTGCTAGATACCCAGACCTGTTTATCTCGTGACCTTGTAGAGAATTTTGGGGGTAAAATTCCTTAAGGGGGGAGAATTGTGAGACACTGTACCATTTTAATTTTGATATATATAAATGATGACATGTCTTTCCTTCATGTTATATATCATCGATGCATGGTTTATGTTTTGGAGTTATAGAACAACATGTATATAGGTGTTTTATGCTTTCTCAAACCTTGTTTAGGCTTGTTTGGTTGGCCTTAGAACACAAAATCCGAGACCAAAATAGTAGGCTGTTCAGTCGATTGAACTGGTGAGTTCGGTCGACTGAACTGAAAACCAGTAGGTTGAGAACCTTGGGTTCGGTCGACTGGGAGGCTTGGTCCAGTCGACTGAACCTTTTTTCTTGAGTTCGGTCGACTGAACTCAAGGGTTCAGTCGACTAAACTGAGGCGGTGCACATTTTTTGAGAAGCTTCGGTCGACTGAAGTGACCTCTTCTGTCGATTGAACTGCCTTTTTGGTGAGCTTATAAGTATTCCAGGGGCTGGAATGTCTGGGAAAAGCTTTATTTTCTCATTCTCTCTGCCTTCTCTCTACATATTTGACCCGCCCGAGCATAGTTTTTGACGATCAGCTTGTGGATCCATGCTATTCACGCTGCTAGCTTCGTGCTTATCCGGTCAAATTCTCGTTCTGACGAGGTTCAATTTTTGAGGCATCTATTTTTGACCCAACGAGGTAGGATTCTAGGATTGCTGCTGTTAAGAGGGTGTTGTATGCAATTATATGTGTTTTCACCATGTAGAAAATGCATGAAATGTTATATTTTCTATTTAAGCCTTGTTTTTATGATAAAAAGCATGTTGTTAGCTTTTCTTGGCTTATAGTATTGTATGACACATGGTATTATGGTTTTCAAAAAGTTTTCTTAAAAGCGGTAGAAAATGATGGTTTTTGGCAGAAATCTCAACACTTGGTGTTTTGGAGGTTTGGAGCTCGCCTTCGGGGTTGAGTTTCAGGTTTTGAAACGTTTTGTTGAAAACGGAGAAAAATATTTTGAAAATATTTTGTTAATCTCCATGTTGATAGATGGATCTATAAACATGTATAATGTATTATCTTTGAGGAAATGTTTTCGTAGTTGAGCTACGGTACTATTTTTAGAAGATTATCTAGATGTACCGGGATGACATGTATTTGGTACGAGTTGTCCTTAGTGTAAGTCCGGAAACGTGCGCAGCGTAGGTACTCAGATCCTTCGGGTTAGTTCCCGTAAATTGAGACGGATGGGTGCTCAGTTCCCTCGGGTTGTCGCCGTAAATTAAGTGGTTACGTTATGGTGCTCCGTATAGAACTTGTCATTACCTAGCAGGCCTTAAGTGGTTCAGGACTAGGGTAATGGACATGAGTCTATAGTTGCTTTCTTTGTCTGTGTGACAGAGTCGGTATATAGGATCTCTTTCTTCTTCTCCACGATGGTACATTCCATGAGGGAACGATGTTTTGGTTACTATTTTCCTTCAACTGTAAAATGTGTTTTGCATTGTTTAAATGCTTAGTTGTGAAAGGAAAACTATTTTGGAGGTTTGTGGAAAACTTGGGGTTTTATGACGTAAAACCTTTTGGGATCTTGTGGTTGAGTTTACTCCCACTCTACGTGAGTGCATATTTCTTGTTTTACAGTTTTATGGTCTGTTTCTGCTAGACTTCGGCTCACGGGTGGGATTTTCTGTAAAACTATTTTCAGGTGATGCTTTGGATGATGACCTTGGGTAGCTTTGGTGATGCCCGCAGTGGCAGAAGACTTTTGTAGTTTTTCTTTTTAGTATGCCTGTTCCTGAAGGCAGTTTTGTACGCCATGATGCGATATACTTGTGCATGTTATACAGGATGTTTATTGCTTATGAGAGATGCATACTAGGTTTTCTTGTGACTTCAACAGGTGGATTTGAATGTATGAAAGCCTTTTCTTTTGTAAAAACTAGTGTTTGGTGGATTTTCACGTGACCCTGAATTTTAGGGCGTGACATCCAAACTCGGTATTTGAACCCAAATTATCAAAATCTTCAAACCAATGAAATTATGTTGAAACCCTCGATAAATTGTTGCCTAAGTCATTCCCAAAAGTAGCGACAGCCATGTTCATTATGGCAACCGCATATAGAACCTTGAGGAAACCCTAGCTAAAAGTGGCGACCGCCCACTACCGTTGCGGCGACCGCTAACTAATATTGTGGCTACCGCCATAGAACTTTATGGAACCTTCCAAAAACATGGCAACCTCCAACTTCATTGTGGCGACCGTCAACTTCAAATGGCCTGACGTGTCCCTAAAACGTGGCAGCATCTCATTGGTTAAAAAACTCTATAAATACTATATCTCTGGTATGTTTTTCAGGATATAATTGGATAGAAAGGTTTAGTGAGAGAAGCTCTGCTGAGTTGTCGAACAATTCCGAGCCTCGACACCGAAGCCCTGTCGAGAGATACCGAGAGCCGAGCCTCTGATAGTCCCAAACCCTAGCTTGGATCATCACCCGAGGATCAAATTTCTCACCTCCATTCCCTGACTTGAGGATTCTTTAGCAATTCAGGTATTTCGTTTAAATCCCCGATCTTTCTAAATTCCATTTCTCTCTCTTGGGGTGATCGAGTTAAATTTCATTTTAAATTCTTTTGTTTCATTTATAGTCAATTGTCTTTCAATATTTGCAATGTAGTTGTTGTTTAATGTAGTTAGACTATTTCTTCTAAAGTTTTAGTTGTTATTTTATT